>MWPW01000755.1:0-12309 GCA_002153405.1 Mycosphaerella populi pn0402 | reverse complement strand
AACATTGATGGCATAAGTTCAGAGAAATAGCAAATCCGGCAGATTCCGCCCTTCTAGTAGTGAAGTGTCAAGCCAATGTGTCCAGTTACATCAATTTAAACCCGAGTTATTGAACATTATCTTCAAACTTTGGCCTTGGGCTCCTCATGTACTTCGTCTTGAACATCTAGTCCGTCCAAGTGTTGGGTCTTGACATCAAAGACTTCAGTTTTCTCCAATTCTCTAGCCCTTTGTCTTGAATCTTGTGAAACGCCAGACGCTGATCCTTGCGTTAAACAGTTCATCTATCTCGTCAAGGCTTCTTCTTGGTTTGAGCTCTGGAAGAAAAAATAGTACCCACACCATCGTGAATATAGAGAACGAGCCGTAGACAAGACCGACCTTTCCTTGAAGATTTCCGTAACCTTCATTCTGCATCAACATCAATGGGTTGATGTAAGTCACGCCACCAGCAGCTGAGCCTTGTGCTCGATGATAGTTTCGGGCTTACCCTTCTGTAGGAACTTGTCTACTGCCAATGCCTCGTGCTCCTTGCCCTTCTGAACCAGCCATCTTGGAGAATCGGGGAGAAACAGCCCCCCCAGAGATCATGAGGAAAGGAATAAAGAATTGTAATATGAGAATAACCCGATATGCCCATTGGTCAGTTCGGGCCTCAAGGCCCCAGTTGCATGTAACTACCATAGTTGCTCCAACTAGAAAGAAGAACTGGTAGGTGTTGGTCAGTGTGCCACGTATTGTAGCTGGTGCACATTCACTCAAATTACCATCCAAGGGAAAGGGTAATGTGGATTTCATAACTTGGATTTTTAGATACCCCTCACTCTAGCAATCAAGGTGAAGTGGTTATTGAAACCAGTCGCCGAGGATTCCAAATTTAAACCGTCAGATGAATTTCCCTCACAACCACCCTGCTTCATCTCCATATCGATTCCCATGTTGCCTCCTCGAAAATCCTCCCTGCCTCTCATCGGCAATCTTACTTCCGTCAACTGTTAGTTACTCCTTGTGCCGATCCCCCCACCCTGACTAAGGTCTTGGCGCCATGGCATCGAGTCGCGACCGCGTCAGGCATTTGCCCGCTGATCCAGATCAAGTGGCCACCATGTATGGCGAATTGGGGAACAAGCTGGTAATTGGAATCCTCTATGGATGTGTGTATCAGCGATTGACGGATTTCTTCTAGGTGCAACATGCGAAACGAACCCAATCCCTCGCTCATCTGCCGCCCTACCAGACCGAGATCGTGCGCGCCGTGACTCGCGAAGTTCGCGATTTAGAGCGAGATGTAGCACGACTCCTCGACCCTTTCGAGGGTGCTTTCAATCCCTCTGCAGATCCTGCCACCGCATGTACTCTACTTGTGGACCATCTCTGCATGCGCCGCAACAAACGCTGCTTACTTGCGTATCACCGTGTGCGGGCTGAAAAACTGGAGGATCTCTGCTGGAAGGGCGTGGATCTACTTGATCAGCAACAGCCGAGTGAAGGTAGCGAGGATCGTGGTTTGTCCCAAGGTGCGGGCGGGCACAGCTCGCTCAGCCCCGAAGAAGAGGAATACTTTCGACAGTATGGCGACATGTTGGCTGCGTATAAGGGCCAGTGGACAGACATTGATCTTACGGGCAGCCTTGAGCCACCGAAGGACCTTTTCATCGATGTGCGTGTTTTGAAAGACGCGGGGGAGATCCAGACGGAGTACGGGTAAGCAGACTACAGCGGATCTACATCTGTCGCATCAGCCTGGGGTCTAACAAAAAACCTACTTTGCTATTTAGGGTCATCAACCTGACAAAGAACAGTCAGCTCTACGTGCGACAGGGGGATGTGGAGCGGCTCATTGCGCAAGGATTCTTGGAGCGCTTGACGTAGAATTGTGGAACTAGCTGAAGGAAGGAGTTACTTTGTACTTTTGATACCCCGCCATCTACAATGGACTAAAAGTTGACTTTTGATGCATAATGGGAATCCATGACTATAGGTAATCTGCGATGTCTCGTAATTTGCAAATTTGCCTCCAGATAGAAAGATACAGCGACGGTTATCGTTAGTCAGGGACTCAGGGCAGGAAAGCCGTTATCTCGAGGGATCCACTGATAACGACCAAGATTCCCAGATTCCCATATTCCCCTCTTAGTCAACCAGAAACTTCGAGTCCACAAACCTCTCGGAGGTTAGGTTTGGGAGGAGTACTTCTGGTTCTCTGCTGCCTGCTTCCGGAACTTGCGCCGCCTGCGGTTCTTTTTTTTTCTTTTTCTCAACGGTGCTGCATGCACTAGCGCGGTAACCGGCGGGAAACCTGGAAATCCTCCGTTCTGGCCGTTGCGCGCGACTCAATGGCCGTGCTACAACCTCGTGGCCGCCGTGATTCTCGTGCTTCGGCCCTTTCTCGTCGGAATTGGCTGGATCGCGAGGATTTGGAGTCCGTGGAACATGCCTTGAGTACCTCGCCCATCGAGGCCGGCAGCTACAGCGGGTCCTTACGAGTCCCCGGTCGGTCGCTCTATCGTCGATCAGTCAATACCATCCAAGGTACAAATCGGATCCCGGTCACTGCAATGTTTGTGTGGCGTTATATCTTTAAAAATGACGCATTATCGTTTCCTTGTCCTTGATAGCCCTTTTATTCCCTTTTATTCCCTTTTTTCTTTTTTTTTTCAGAAAAGCGCCATTTGACTGACCAACTACCGTGGCTTGCAGATCCCGCATATTATGCGTCGGATGGTCTTCGTGAACAGACGGCAGAGCTAGCGACTTATGGCCTTTCACTGAACAAGAACCCCCTTCAAGGTAGACCGAGTCTACCTCTAGGCTTGGATATCTTCCAAGGTCAAAATTCACCAACCGTGTCGCATGATGATAGCATCGACTCTCGCCCAGTCGTTGAAGAAGCTCCCTTAGAATCCAATGCCGCTCCATACGACCCGTCACCTGCCTCGTCAGCCCTGACTGAGATGATTCGACAGCCAGACCCAGGGCCTCAAGACGACGGCAAGCCTGGAACAGAGAACGAGCAATTTCCACCACTGCCTACAATCCAAGATGAACCTGAGCCTCAAGGCTCAGAACGGACTTCTTTATTGCCCAAGACTAGGTCTAAGTCTCCACGTGGATATGGAGCCGTGCAAGATGTCGAGAGCCAAGGGGGTCTTTCAATTCGTAATCAATATCCCTTCTTCGAGGGCCTTAGGAGGGTAGCCCAATATGGCCGTACCCTTTCAAACCCGAAGTCATGGGATCGACGTGCGATTTGGAGAGAAGGTGTCATTTATCCGATAAGCTTGGTACCAGCCGTTTTACTTGGTCTCCTTCTCAACATATTGGATGCTCTATCCTACGGAATGATTCTATTTCCCCTCGGTGAGCCGCTCTTCGCCGATCTCGGCTCGGATGGAATCTCTATGTTCTACGTCAGCACCATCATCGCTCAAGTAGTGTTCTCATGTGGTGGTTCAATCTTCAAAGGCGGTATTGGAAGCGAGATGATTGAAGTTGTACCGTTCTTTCACCAAATGGCATACGCTATCATGAACAGGATCGGCAAGGACAACCCCCAGTCAGTCCTTGCGACGACCATTCTGGCCTTTTCGGTCAGCTCAATTTTGACCGGACTGGTGTTCTTCTTAATGGGCGTCTGTGGGCTAGGCTCCCTCATTGGATTTTTTCCACGTCATATCCTCATCGGCTGTATAGGTGGCGTGGGCTACTTTCTCTTGCAAACAGGTGTTGAAGTCTCCGCCCGACTCCCTGGTACTCTTGAATATAAATTGAAGACTCTAGAGATTCTTTTCCATGTTGATACCATTGCACTTTGGACGATACCCCTATCTCTTGCTCTTGGTCTTCTTGTTTTGAAGCATTTTGTTCGATCTAATTTTCTCGTTGGACTTTATTTCATTGCCGTTGCGGTCCTATTTTACGTCGTTGTCTTGAGCATCGGTGTACCAATGGAAACTCTCCATGACAAGGGGTGGGCTTTTGATGCCCCCTCGTCCAATAACCCTTGGTACCATTTTTACACACTCTATGACTTCTCTGCAGTCGATTGGACTGCTTTTGCTGATACACTCCCGGCAATGTTTGCTCTGACGTTCTTTGGCATCCTTCACGTGCCAATAAACGTCCCTGCCCTGGGCATCTCGACAGGAGAGGACAACCTCAACGTCGACAGGGAACTTGTGGCTCACGGTGTCACAAATGCCCTGTCAGGTTTCGCTGGTAGTATTCAGGTATGCTACACCCAATGTCAAACAAGAATATCAGCTGACAGACACAGAACTATCTTGTGTATACAAACAGCCTGCTGTTCATTGCTAGTGGTGGAACATCTCGTCTTGCGGGTCTCATGCTGGCTGCTGCCACTGCTGGCATCATGGTAATAGGCCCTGTGATCATCGGATACATCCCGGTTATGGTGGTTGGCGCGTTGATCTTCTTGCTGGGGATTGAGCTCCTGCAGGAAGCATTGGTGGATACGTGGGGCAAACTATCTCGGCTTGAGTATCTAACGGTACGTCAGACAAATTCTCCTTCTATTGGCGGATTACCTAACCTCAATAGGTGGTCATCATTGTTGTCACTATGGGCGCTTGGGACTTTGTGGCAGGAATATTGGTGGGCATCATCCTTGCCTGCGTGAACTTTGTCGTCCAGACATCCCGCAAATCCGCCATTCGAGCTACCTTCTCCGGTGAGATTGCTGGCTCGACTGTTCGACGGCCGCCTATTCAGCAGCAATTCCTACATGAAGCCGGTCAGCAAACACTCATTATGAAACTCGGAGGCTACCTCTTCTTCGGTACCATTGTCAATGCTGAGAATACGATGCGAGGCTTGATTCAAGATGAGGCGTTCAATGAGCAACCAATTCGGTTCCTTATTCTGGATTTCTCTCGCGTTTATGGCTTGGATTTTTCAGCCGCCGAAGCATTCACTCGGATCAATCGTATTCTCCAGAAGCGCAACGTTCAAACCACAATCTCTGGATTGGACATGGAAGGCGAGGTGGGCAAAAGTCTTCAGAATGTTGGACTGTTTGATTCCGATTCCGGGGTACCAGTCTTTGAGGACCTAAACTCTGCCCTTGAGTTCTGCGAGAATGAATACCTCAAGATTTTCTATAGTCGCCAAGAAGCTCTCCAAACGAAGCCCGCCGATCCAGCCAGCGTAAGCACCCATCTCCAAGTTCCAGTTCCAATCCCTGCTCCTGGGAATAGTCTAGCGGACAACATGGTTAGTTCACCGCGTCGCCAGTACTTACAAAGAGTCGCGACAACCACAATCCGCGAGCACGAATCGGCTTTGATGGCTTCACCCGCCTGGTCATCCATGCGTCAGCCATTACCGTTGCTCCTGCAGACTTTCCAGGGAATATCGACTCAGAACGAAGATTTCTGGTTCCCCGCATGTGCGTTCTTCACCCGCGGTGTCTACCCCGCAGGCACCATACTGTACCACGAAGGCGACGTTCCACGAGCGTTTTATCTCCTTGAATCTGGTATGCTGCGCTGTGAATACGACCTACCGCAGGGGAAATACTTTGAACTTATTGTGGCTGGTCGGCCTTGTGGAGAGTTGCCGTTCTTTAGTGAGACGCGTCGTACGGCTACGGTGAAAGCGGAACACGAGACTGTCGCCTGGTGTCTCAGTGACCAAAATTGGAAAAATTTGCAAGAGGAACAGCCACGTGTTGCTCGTGAGTTGTTGACGATTAGTTTGAAGCTGACTACTGAGCGTATGGATAGTATTACATCGTAAGTAACCCCGCCTTTCCCGTGGAGTTCCTGGAGATATAACCGTTCACTAACTTCAACAAGGTATGTCTTGACAATGGCTGCTTGATATCGGTAATTTTTCTACTTTTTGATCATTTGCGTGTGGGCGGCAATGTTGAGCGAAAATTTTGAACTGTTTCTGTGTATATGTTGGTTTACGCTATAGTAGCCATTGAGTAGCTTTGATCCTCCGTTACGAATAAACTTTCTGTATATATCAGATTTTGGATTGCGAAAAGCTTCTTAAAAAATCGAATATGGTATACTTAAGGTTGTACGTTATGATCCATTTCACCTTGCGCGGTTCCCTGCTTTAGCCCTAAACAGGGAGCCAACGAGTACAAGCTTCGTCTATGCTTTTCCGTACCAAATATCAAATAATGTCAGCATTAACAATTAGGGGATGATAATGAAGGTAGATATCCCAATACAATGATCTTATAGGCTTTCGGCGCTCGTTCATGCCGACTCTGAGCTGGATTTGGGGCGACGATCTAACAACAGGGATCTGGGAATCGGGATCTGAGATCCACCATGACCTTATCTCCAAGCCATTATAAAACCAGTCGGGCTTATCCATGGTTGCAACACAATCTAGACAACCCAATTACTATATACATCACTACAATGAGTGCACAACTGCCTGACGGAGCCAAAGTCTGGTTTACTCCACAGTCGAAGGCCATGATATCAAACTCGACTACTATTTGCCTACGGCCAAGGGAAGCTTACCTGCAATCGTATACTATTACGGTGGCGGAATGACAGCTTCATCGCGTGGCAGTGCGAATCTCTTCCCCGCGCTGGTTGCATGGTACGTTAGGACGCAATTTTAGCAATCCCCGTCCGTTCTAGATCCCGGCTAATCGTCCGACAGACCATTGCCAGCAAAAAAAAGGCTATAAGCGATAATACAGGCGGTAAGCCCTTACCGGAGCGGTTTTCTTTAACTCTACACTGGGAGATCAACGGGACTATGCTGGATGGCATCTTCACGAAGCCTGGACTTGGAGCTATGCTAAAGGATGTTGAGTATGAGGACTGGTTTGACGCTCTACCAGATGGACTGAAGCGTGGATTCCTGCATTAGTTTGTGTCGGATAAATACCCGCCGTCTGTCTTTATCCACTGCACTGCGGATGAGATTGTATTGCTTGAGGAGAGTAGCTTTCAGCTTGACCAGCTCTCGGCACTTGGGGGTGAAGTCGGAGTGGCTGCTGGTTGAGAATGGGCCGCAGGGACTAGAGACACATAAACACATAACCCAGACCCGACGACAGATTTGTACAAAGCCTCTATGAGTGCATACCAGAAGGCCTTGGGGTTTTTTGATGTTGCGTTCAGTAGTGTCTAGAATTTCTCTACAGTGTAATTGTAATGACATGTGAATATTAAAACTTCCGGTGTACATTTCTAATTATGTCTAACAAAGATGGAATATTCTCTAAACCCAGCCTAAACTGCCCAAAAATTGATTCTGATCATACTGGAATGTACCACATGCAATCACTGGGCACACTCAGTGGTCTCGCTAGGCTTTTCATCCCCAAAAAATGAGATAAAGAAATCCCGAAATGCCTTTGCGCCATCGTCACAGAAAAGCATCTGCCCATTGTTCCGGGTCTCTTCGGCCTTTTCTGTAGTACGCTCTAGCATCTCAGCCTCGTACACTTTCAATAGCGGATCCAAATTTTCCAAGAAAGTCCCGGCGTTAGACTTGTAGGCCTCGGAAATGGCTTGTGCCAGCTTCAATGAATCCCACATGGCGAGGTTAACACCTTCTCCAGCCCACGGACACATAAGATGTGCCGCATCTCCAATTAGTGTCACGCCGGACCTGTGCACCCAGGACGAGCCAACGGGAAGTGTATATAGAGGCTTGATATCCACGTTCACTCCGGGGTTGTCGTTTGAATCTTCATCGCAAGCTACCGTCACCAATTCCTTGAGAGAAGAAGCCCAACGCCCGAGTAAAGTGTCGTCATTGAGAAGAATTGATTTAGCCTCTGCAGCTGAGCGACCTGCAATGCCAGATTTGATGGGGAATTCCTCGTCAGGTGTGGACAAGAAAACATAGATACGTGCGGAATCCTGTCCACCACGCTGGCTCATTACACCGTGGCGGAGTCCAAGCGCGGAGAAGCTACCGGGACCGACTAGCTTTGATATATGGGGGTATTTCCTTGAGACATCCCGGATTGTGGCTGTGATGTTCTGGATACCAGCATAGTGAGGCTTGACATCAGTCAGCAAATTGCGGATCTTGGACCAGGCACCATCAGCGCCGATAACGAGGTCGAAGATTTGGGTGCCGTTAGGCCCAAAGTCAAGCTCTGTCTTTGAGCCATCCTGAAGAGCGATTGAGGTCGCCGCAAACAGCTTGTGGCCCCATTTGATGCTGTCGGATGGCAATCGAGACATGAGGAGGCTTGTTAAGGCGTGCCGAGAGATTTCAGGGCGCTCGCTCAGGCCACCTTCGTCTTCCCAGTATATTTCACCATCCATGTTGTAGACAAGTTGATCTTCTAAACATTCGCCCGTGTGTTTGAGAAACTCATCATACAGATCTGCCGCATGGAGGGCGGCAAGACCAGATTCCTCGTGGAGATCTAGCGATCCAGATGGCTTACTTAGCTCTTCTTCGGTGGGCTTTTGGCGTAGCTCAAAAATTGTAAACGGAATATTTTGCTGGTGAAGGAGAAGACCAAGTGTCAGTCCTGCGGGACCGCCGCCAACAATGGCGATTTGGGGATGAGTGGCAGACATAGAATAGAAGACGAATATAGTTGAAAGTGTGGAAAAGATTTATAGTCTTGACTCTTGAGTAGGAAGTGATGGATTATGATGGATGTACACTGTAGCGGGGATAGAAATGGCTCTTATAGTTCCAACAGTGCAATGCCTGTTCGGCCCCATGATAATCTCGGGAATTGTTATACTCCGATGTGGCAGAGATCGACAATCTCGGGCGGTGGAAGAGTCCGACCTTGTTTTACCGCCGACACTTTCGGCGCCGAGGGCGAGAATCCATGAGGAACCAAAATCAATGTCTTTATGCTTGATTCATGGACACTCTAAAGTCATGACTCATGTAATGGCTTGGCAAAAAAAAAAAAAAGAAACAATAATCAAACGCTGTCTTCATATACATAAATGTCTCCGTCTTCTCATAAACATTATCTATCCCTAAAACGCGCTTATAGACGAGACCGCAGTGGTGTGTGGAGTGCAGGATCAATGAATGGCTTCTCATCCAACAAGCGCTTATTATCGGGGTCATACAGGGGCTCATTGGTGACAGTTGCTTTAATCCGACGACCAAAGTACTCAATCTCGACGCCCTGGCCCTGGGACACGCTGCTGGGCAACCAAGCATACGCAATGGGCTTGCCAACGGTATATCCGAAGGCAGCAGTGGTGATGTACCCAGCAGACTTGCCGCTGACGAATACGGGCTCTTTGCCGAGGATCATTGAGCGACCGTCATCAACAGTCAGACAACGTAGGCGGCGAGTTGGCTTCTGCTTTTGGATACGCTCCAGCGCGCTTCTTCCGACGTAATCTTCCCACTTGCTGTTTCGGATGGCATGCGCTACTCCAGCTTCATAGGGATTGTGCTCAGTGGTCATGTCAGTTCCATAGCCGCGGTATCCTTTCTCCAGACGCAGCGCATTGAAAGCAGCACGGCCGGCAGCGATAAGGCCATGGGTCTTTCCAGCGTTGAATATAGCATCCCATAGACGTGGACCATACTCAGCACTGGTCTGAATCTCCCAGCCCAACTCGCCGACGTAGGATTTGCGCAGCGCAGTGGCAGGTATTCCGTTGATAGTGACATTCTTGGCGGTGAAGTAAGGGAACCCCTTGTTAGAGAAGTCATCAGTAGTGATGCTCGTGATGACATCCCGGGAACGAGGACCCCAGAGTCCGATGCAGCAGGTGCTTCCTGTGATCTCTCGGACTTGAACCCATTGTCCTTGACGGTTAGCCTCCCGTTCCAGGTATGCGAAATCACTTGCACTGTTAGCACCAACTTGGAACAAACTTTCGCCCAAGCGTGCAACAAAGATATCGCCACGGATGCCGCCGTGATCATTCAGAAGGAGGGCATAGGTGATAATACCGGGCTTGGTGGCGACGTCACCGGTAGTCAATCGCTGGAGGAGATGAACAGCTCCAGGGCCAGAAATCTCAAAGCGATGGAAAGAAGTCATATCGTACATGGCCACAGCATTGCGCGTCTTCCAGGCCTCGGCAGCAACAATGGGCGAATGGAATTTGGCAGACCAAGCGTCTCTTTCAACAGGCCTCCACTCTGCCGGGAGGGACTTGATTAAGTCCCTATTTGCCTCATACCAGAATGGACGCTCCCAGCCGCCGAGTTCCAAGAAGTAGGCGCCAAGGTCTCTCTCGCGGGAGTTGAATGGGCTTAAACGTAGTTCTCGAGGTGATTCCTTGGGCTGTGATGGGTGGAGAATGTCGTAGATTTCGACAAAGTTTTGTGAGGATGTCTCTTTGATGTACTCGCGGCTGAGCTGGATGTCCTCGAAACGGGACAACTCGCACTCAGTCATATCGATAGTTGTTTTGCCAGTGGTGAGGGCTTCAGCCACCGACCGAGCAACGCCAGCCGAATGAGTGACCCACACAGCCTCGGCAACCCAGAAGTTGTCTAGACCAGGTGCTTGTCCAACAATGGGACCACCATCTGGAGTGAAAGAGAAGATTCCATTGAAGCCATCTGCAAGCTCTGTATCTTTAAGCATAGGCAAAAGCTTCTTTGTCTCTTGCCATGCAGGGTCGAAGTCTTCCTTGGTGAAATCCAAGCGGGACGGCATGTTCTTCTCGTCTACAGTTCCAGATGTTGTGCCAAGTGATGCGGCAACAACTGGCATTGGACGATGACCATAGTACCCGATACCATACTGCTCCCCATGTTCCCGGTAATAAAGGTCTTGGTCTTGGTGTCTGAGGATTGGCAGGATAGCATTCTTTCCGTTCATGTTCTTGTTGAGTTCTCTTCCCACAAGTGACGGCACGGCAGTGGTCTTCGCATACTGATGAGCCAACGGGAGCAATGGAATGGACACACCGACCATGGCACCCAGCTCGACACCCCAGAAGCCGGCACATGAGATGATTATATCGGCAGGGATAGTGCCATTGGGGGTGGTCACGCCGGTTACACGACGGCCTGCTCGTTCGATGCCGGTCACGGGGGTGCCGCCAATGTATCGGACTCCGGCCTTGCTTGTGCGCTCGATAAGCAATTGAGTTGCGCGGGCAGCGAGGGCGAGGCCATCGGAAGGAATGTGGAGGCCACCTAACACAACGTCCTGGTTAAGATGAGGATATCTCTGGATGCACTCCTCGGCAGAGATCAGACGTGCTTCAATTCCCCATGAAGTAGCATAGCCATGTCTCCGTTTGAGTTCCTCCAGTCGAGCCTGGGTCGTGGCGATCTCCAGACCACCTACCTGGTTGAAGCAATTCTCGCCGTCCTTCTCAATTGACAGCAGCTTTTCGACAGTGTAGCGTGCCAGATAGGACATAGTTTTTGAAGGAGTAGTCTGGAACACAAGACCAGGGGCATGAGAGGTAGAACCACCCGGCATATGCAGGGGACCCTGTTCAACAACAGTGATATCTGACCATCCGCGCGAGACCAGCTCGTCGGCGAGGGTGGTGCCCACGATCCCTGCGCCGATGATGACAACGCGTTGTGAGGGAGCCATTGTGAATGAGAAACAAATGATTCGCTGCGCTGAGCAGCGGACGAGCTTCTTCGCTTTTTGTAGGCAATATCAAAGGGCCCCCTCCTGCGGGGGAGGGGAGCTTCCCCCGCAGATATTATACTGTGATTCATTGGAACCAGACAAGCTAACGGCCAAGCCCCGCGTCACCTGGCAGATATGAAGGCTGGGTGACGATACCAGCAACGGGCAGACGGTCCAGACGAGTTTCCGACCGAGCCGATGGCAAGGGTGGTGGGTGAGACTTCCATTCTGGGTGATAATGTTCAGCGTGATTGGCTCTCTGGGTCGAATGTATAGAAGAACGGATGGGAGCCCGCTCACGTGTGCGGCTGGAACTCTGCTGATGTACCGGGCGGTGGAGCCGGGCTGCATGATCCACCCGGCTATCAATACAAAATATCCAAGATGCGAAGATATGATTCGAGGAGATAGCAAGCTGGACTCGAGAAGATCTCTTGAGTCAATACATAGACAGACACCAGTCGGACAATAGCTGTTGCGGAGATAAACGCACCACCGGCGAAGAACTCGGGCTCAGTCATCAACGGACACTTACACAAGAGTACGGGATACGGTGTGCAAAAACCTGGGAGGACTAGGACGAAGCTTGTCTACAGCATACTTGGTGTGAGAGTAAATAGAATGTGTACGAAGCAAAGAATACCAGGTCTACAATCTAAGCAATCCTCTTCCCCAAGCTCGAGTCGCTGACTCGAAGAATGATGAAAAGAAAGGTCCACTGAGTGGAAGATGCCAAAGAATACGCCTGTCAATGACCC
>MWPW01000754.1:0-13356 GCA_002153405.1 Mycosphaerella populi pn0402 | reverse complement strand
AGAGAAGATCTATAAGAACCTGACCTTATCAGCGCTACTCTATTCAGTACCTCTTTTACTAAGCAAGATCTCTAAGGACTTAAGTGTATAAGACCTGTTACCGTGTTCGATCGGTAGGTATCACAATAGAGTGACGAGATATACTTGGGGTGACCAGTGACCAAGAGAAGTATACCTTTGAGGACCCACTAATAGTAACTGATAAGCAGTGCGTAACACATAACTATACACACCTATTCTGTAATTGTAAGAAGGATATTAAGCGGAATTTGTTCGAGCATAGTATATCCTTACTAAGAGATTAACCGTAGTAGACTTCTTAGAAAGCTACAGCCCTTAAATATATAGGTATTCTTTTTTCAAATTTCTCTTTGTCTTCCCGATTAAGGTTTCGTGCTAGAGATTTCACTCTCAATTTTAGAACTAAAATCGAGTAATACTAACAAGGATATATCTTAGTCTGTACAGAAGCTCTATACCTCTTACTAAAGGGATACACCAAATAGAATCGAGCACTTTCTTCAAGAATATACACTGTTAGCTGGTATACTCAAATATATATTATAGATATTCAGATTATTTTATAAATAGGATTAAATTTTGTCTCTCCTAATTTATATCTTCTGTTGAATATAGAATACCCCGATACAGCTACCTGAATAAGAGTACCGAGACACTAGTCTCTAGATAGAATACTAATATATCGGATAGTAAGACTCTACTATAATTCCCTTTAATAGATAATCTTAAGGAAATAGTGGTCCCGAATTCTACAGACAGTATATATATTTTTCTTAACTTTCTCTCTAATTTCTAGAAAGAAATATTACTATAAAAGGAGTCGTCCTATATAAAGAGATATTATCTATAGTGCTTAGATACTAGTAATTAAGGGTATAATATACTATCACTCTCGTTAGCGAATATAGGATTTTAACTAGACCTAAGAAGGCCACTCTATATCAGAACCCTTAAGTAGATAAGAGTATTATATAATATAGCTAGATATATAGTATATAAACTTAGCTACTATCTAATAATAATATTTAATCGCTTAAAAGGTCTAACTATATAGTTAAGCACGCTAATTATAATCTACAAGGCCGACTAGAAGAACTAAGTAGTTAAAGCGGAATTCGTATACCCTAGCTCGGTAATAGTATAAATTGCTAGGACTAAAGCTAGAAGCCCGAGCGAAATATAGTAGTATAGAAACCTTATACAAGCCACGGAAGCTTAAGAGTTAATCCCGAGAAAGTCTACTAAATAAGCAACTGTAACGAACAATAAGGTACAGATATAGCTTAGTTAGGTAGAGAGGAACACCGAATACTGAACCAGTATATAAGGAATCGACATAGCGCTAATAAGAATTATTACACCGCAAAACTCGATCTTTTGCCAATTTAGACTATCGGTTTAGTCGAAAGCTTTAATAATACAATACGTGAAGCTAGTTAAACACTAGAAGATTACCCTACTACAGAAAGCTAGCAATAAAACTATGTCCAATATATTATCTGTACTAGACGGGAAATAAAAGATATATAGCTAGATCGTAAATAAACCGAAGTAAATAATACTAAAGAGGTTTAGTATAGTAAGAATTATATAGTCCCGAAGATATTCTGTAGAGGTAGTCAGTATTACAGAGAGATATCCTTTAAGGTTTTTTACCCACATAGCCCTAGAGTAGGCAGGCTGCTTTATAGCCGGGAATATAGAGTATTAACCGTCGGAATATATCCGAAGTAAAAGGAGAGAGAAGGAAATTACGAATAGTATAATTCGGTAGTTACAACCTTTTATAAGGGTCTGACAATCAGCGAAATCTTAATACTTGATACAGAGGGCCCGTATTTTTAAGTCGGACGAATTAGGTAGCGCTTGCCTTTACGAAATAACCTATAAGGTATAATCATATCTTTTAATCTATAGATCGCTAGAAGGAGGTATAGACTCAAGCTAGATTAGCTCTTAGTCTCTTAGCGATATAGTCTAACTAAATAACTAAAGGATATTATCGAGGCATTATTCTAAATAGTAAGCCGACTTAACAAAAGTCCTATAAGCAGGTTTAGTTAGAATTCTCGTTCCGGATATAGTGTCATATACTATATAATTTACACACTAAAGTAATACAAAGTATCTTATCCTAGTAGGGGATAGTTAGGTTACCGTCTTCAGAACCCTCTAATCCTAATATATCTTACAGATCTTCATTAACCTAGAGCTAATTCGGAATCAGCTAAGTAAACACCATATTAGTTCCTAAAGCACACATTTTCTCTTCTATTTTGCTATACAATAGCCTCTAGGACTTAAATCGCCTAGGCTAGTTACAGGCTTCTTTATTTAGATACAGCAACATAGCAGGGTTATAGACCAAACTACCAATACCCTATATAAGAGAAACACTGTAGTCTATACTACCACTAGCAGACCACTAAACTGTACTTTAAATTCGACAGTCTTAAACACTTCTTATACACTGTTAAAAATAACTATATATACTAAGCTTGAAAGGACTGTAGTATATATTACACAGACCAACGATACCTATTTTCTTATAAGTAACCTGAACTATAGAAGATAGCACGTATCTCTTATAATTGCAAAGAATATAATAAAGATAGTTTCTTTTATATACTACAGCAATCGGATTCTATATATAGTACCTGTAACAGTTATAAGTAGTCTAGTTATATAAGCCCAAACCGTATAGACAAGATATCGCCTAGAATAGTACAAAGCCCCGTCTCTACTAAATATCAATCCCTAGATAGAAGATTGGTTAGATACGAACAAAGTACTAACTACTAAATATTTTAGAGAGTCGGAATAGTCCGTCTTTCTATAATAGTAGTTAAGAAGACCAATAAAGTAGCTATCTTCGTCTAGCTATAAGGATTAGGCCACAATCGTGAGTAACTAGGGTTTATCAAACTTACCTTTCAAAATTCTTCCAAATTTAGACTAGGCGTACTCGCTTATATCTAGAAACGAGATTCTATAGGTCTTAATTCGTTCTATCTTATAGGTTCCCTATAGAGAATTAGACCTTATAAAAGGGGATAAACTAGGAGAGATATAGTATATTAATACTTCCTACTATATACTTATAGGTATCTATCTTTTACTATATTAGTAGCTACCTCCGCGGAGTGTACAAGTAGACACCTATCTCTAGAAAACAAAATATAGACAGTAGTAATAGAATATTAGAGCTAGCTAATATAGTAGACAAATAAATAACTATAAACGTAGAGAAAGTCACCGCTAGCAGATAACCCAGGCGTTCAATAGCGCCCATAATACAAATCCCTAGGGTTATAGAGCTAAAAGTTATATAATATATTTCCTAGTTCAATTTCCCGGTTTATAAGAGGAATAGCGCTTATTTCCCCCTATAGCAGGTAATTTTATAAGGGTAAGAAACAACCACTTTCGGGTCAGCAGACTTTTCTGTAGCTATAGCTAAAGGACTTCTCGGTAAATACTCTACAGATATCATACGAATTTACAGATCTTTCGTACAGATAGTTTACTAACCTAAGAATCAATAGCTACCTTTATCCTAGACGATTTTAATATATTCATAAGACTGCTAGCTAGTATCCTCCCCACTGTATCTATTTCCTATCTAGTCACCTACAGCTAAACAGGATTCGGGACCTATTACTACGATATTAACCAGATTAATACCTATTAGACTAACTTCAGCTTCCTAGATGAAGGCGATATTATATACAGCTTAGCAAAGCCTCTATCGTCTGATATATATCAATACGAACAGCCTTGTCGCTGTAAACTATACTAACTATAGGAAAACCTATTACTCTACTACGGAAAGAGAGTACGAGTGTATTATAGAGAATACTATATATTATTTTATCTTACTAATAACCCGATAGACCTCCCCTATTAGGGAAATAAGATCGATAACTACCTAGCTAATTATTAACTCGTTTAAATAAAAGCTATCTATAGAGTACTTAAAGTACAACGTAGAACTAAGAGCCACACTAGTTTCACTAAGACACGAGAGGCTCTCTCTATTCAGGGTAAATTCCAAAAATCCTATATCAGGCGATTATTGTATTCTGCGTATATTCTCTGCTGCTATATATTAATCTTATTATAGAAGCTAATAGACGGAGCCCCTTAGCAACTATTATATATCAGTATTGGTTTAGTATCACTATCTAAATTAGGGTAATAACTCTTCGTTAAAAGAGTAGCAAATACCAACGAGCCTAGCGAGAGACTAATACAAAACTATGCTAGAACAAGGAGGCTTCCGAGGCTTGCGTCTACCCCCACCTTATACAAGATATAATAGACAAGAGAACATATTACACTGTAGATAGTAGTCATAGTACAGAATGAACCTAAATTGAAGACCAGGGAAACCTAACGATCCATTAGACACTTCGGGAGTTACTAATTGATCCTTCCAGGAGATAGTGTATACGCTAAATAGACTTCTACAATTCTAGTTATCACTTCTAGGAAACGATCGTATCAAAATACTTAAGGTTGATCCATATACAGTAGAAACCTTACAACTTTTAGCACCTAGTATTTCTTTAAGAGATAGAACCACTATAAAAAGGCTTATATATAGTGGTAAAGTATTTCCTGAATTCACAGTATCGGAACAATTATCGATCTAGAAACGATTAAGGAAGACGGAAGGAATTATACTGTTACTATATATATTTTTTAAAAATCTGTAGTATCTAGAGTCCTATACGAACTATATAAAACAACTGATTATACTAAACAAATCTTTCCTAACAATTAGAAGCGCTATATATACTACATTCTCGCTGTTCGATCTTAATAGTAGGTGTTTCTAGATACAGATATCCGAATCAGAGTTTCGAGAATATATACACTCTTAGACTGATTATATAGAGCTTAGATACAGACAGCTTTAGCTCTATACTATACGCTATTACCTAAGATTATCCAAAAAGTAGTAAAAGAAAGGCCGTATTATAAAGTCTTAATATAAGATAGTAGATAATATAATTCTGTATAATATAGTGGTACTTATAAAGAGACTTAGATTTTAATTACTAGAAATCGAGTAGCTTATCTAGTAATTACTAGATCGTTAAATTATACGAGATACTCTTTTGAAAACTTACTAACTAGATTGTTACTAGTATAACAAAGAAGAAGTTAAAATATTTATTAGCAAAGTTATCGATTATTTCTTACAGGCTATCTCTCTTAATTATCCGCTACTAATAAAATATACTAGGGGAAAAGAAGTCAAGAAAGAGTCTAGATAGAGATACCTGTAGGCTAGAGAGTAGTTATAAGATTATCAGTACCTTTTTATAGACCAAATATACGATAGGTCTACCCTAGACTTATAGAAGACCACTTCTTTTTTCGTAAGACAGAGTATCTATTTTATTTTCTTTAGTAAGCTAAGAATACTAGATATAGATCGGGAAATAGGAGATATATCTCCCGACTCTAATTTATCTATATCTCTACTTTTTATTCTAAAGTATAATTTATCTCGAGATTTAGGAATAATTTCTACAGATATATTAAGCCTCTATAGTACTAGTCTAGACTAGAAGCGACAGAAAGAGATATATCGAGAGAGATATTAAGAGAAACGAGATAGAAAGTTGTAGAAATAATAGCAATAATAATAACGATAGCAGTAAGAATACTAGCTAGCTCGCTTAGAAAACTACCTAAGGTCTAATCCTAGTAACCTACTAATATTATATTCTATCTCTAATATAAAGCTAATCTATAGAAATATAATAGAAAGTAGAGAATCGGAGAAGAGATTAGAGGTAACAACTAATAGCGAGACTAGATCGATCTCTAGAAGTAGAAGTTCGATAGGTAAATATAAGCCTATTTACTAGGAGCTAGCTATACCCGATAAATCAGAACAGGAGTCACATATCGAATCGGCTCGGATTCTTAGGGAGGAAGAGGAACTAAGGATCGATAACACTAAGTTAGATATAGAACACTAGTAGTTGTAGATAATTAGAGAAGTATATACATCTAGAAGAGGATCCCTATATAATACTCTTATAAAGGAGATAGTAGAAGCACAGAAGAGCGAAGCGGTAGAGATAATAGAGCTACTATAGTCGATAGACGAAGATAAAAGCACACTGAGAATATTAGAAGGACATAAAACACCGGTTGAACTACAGGGACCGTCTAGGTCTATAAGCAGAAAAAGCCACACAAGGGAAATCGAGAAGTGGCAACCGTATGACCGGACACAGCGGCGGCGCCAGCGAGTATCTAAGCGACTAAGCCCGCCACCACAGGAGGCTTTAGAGTATCAAATAAACACACTACTGCAGCCGACATATACGGGTGATCAAGATCCAACAGCAAGGCCTCTTACTACAGTTGACTTTCTCGAGACACATTATCGACAACAGGCTAGATCTAATATAGAGCATAGTCGCCCGGAAGTCACAGAAACGAGAGATACTCTAGCCGGTCCAGATAAGTCGACAGAGGAGCTAGGGTCACTTGATCAGGAGTTCGAAAATCATATACCGGTAAGTTCGGGAGCAGAATCGCCTAGACAATCGCCAGGGATTTTACCGCCGCAAGTCCATAGAGATATACAGCAAAAGCCCGGGGCGGGTACTACTCCTCATATTTCGCCTCGGGCAGATATCGAGGCGGCAGAGGCTCCCAGTCAACCCGAAACCGGCATATACGCAGATAAAGGAAGGACAAAATTTCAGGTAGAGGAACAGGGCGGTGTTTAAGGCCGAGAAAAGGCTGCTGGGTCTAACTCCGAGACTCTAGACAAAGCTTCGAAAGTAACAATAATATTCCGTACACGTAATAAGAACAGCGAATAGAACTATATGGTTCATCAAATGGTGGTCGACCGATCCGATCCGTCTCCTATAGAAAGAATAGCGGCAAAGAATACGCGCGAGCGCCATACTACTTTTTACGATAAGAACCTGCGTCAGGTGGCCCCTACGCTGTGCTTCGATACAGCGGTCGAAGATAGCACAAATACTGTCTTCATGATATTGGGCGACGATCTAGTTCACAGTGAAGAAACCATAGATTCGATCACGCGGGCACTATAAGATAACAGCGACCGGGATAGGGCGGCGAAACACCGGCAGTAGTGATTGTAGCGACAGAAGTCAAAAGATTTAAAACGGGTACCGAAGTAAAACTAGAGACCTCAGGCAGCCATGGCTGCAAGGCTACCGTGGACGCCAGTTGGCAGACTGAAAGCCAAGCTCGACCGAGAGCTGTGGTCGTAGGTCCAATATGGACCTACGTCCACAGCCAAAAGGATCTGGCCCCCGGTCACCTGCTCCAAATCCTGGTGCCTAAGGCTGCAGCCATCTCACCGCGGCTTCCCTACCCTGGACATCTGCCAGTTGAGCTGGGGCCACCATGGACGTCAATCATCAGATCGCCATCACATCTGGCTTTACAACAAGCAATATATATCCAATATAGAAATTTGGCTACCTAGGCTTGAAATCTTCATCTTTCAGTCCGCACAGGCCTCCCATCACTCCAGTCTAGAAAGTGCAAACATAATATTTGCCACTACTCGCCCTCACCTCCTGCTCACGAAATAAACATATCCCTAGTCTCCAAAGTCATTCCCCTGTGCTTAACCAAAACTGGAGACCCTCGCGCAGAAATTCTTCTTGTTCCTACTCCTTCTATTCAGAATAGGCTACTGAACATGTAGAACCGCTCATTGTTCCTGACCCTATGGACTATAAATTTCATCAAGCTCGTACAGAAATACCCTCGAAGTATGCTAAATCATCCCACAGAGGCGATACAACCGCCTCAAATACACGTTGTTGAAATTCCTCCTCGCTGACTGTTATACCCTGATTGGTTCTCAGAATACAGTATTGGACGGCCATTGCATAATTGGAACCGCTCTCGCCAGACACCATGTCTATGACCCGTAGCGCAGCTTGGAGATCAACGATATCTTCTCCTATTTCAAACCTACTAAATCCAGCTAGTGACTCTCCGAGCGAAAGTTCTGCCAATGTCAATCCAAGTGGAGCCAGAGAGTCCCGTTGTGAGTTCGAGGCGCGCATCTTGGCAGGCAACTCATCCGAAGCCAAAGAATTTGTCACGGGGGAGGAAAAGATAAGAAAATCAAGCAAAGTACTCTTTTCCTGATCATCAAATATCAAACCAATATCAGAGCTATCCCATCTGCGCCTCAACCAATTACCGGAGAGCTGGATGAAGGCGTACGCTAGTCCAGCAGCAATGCGCAGTCTCTCATGCCTGCTGAGGTGCAAGATAGCTTGTTTCAGAGGTCGGCAAGTTGATATTTTATGGAAATCATTGACCGGAAGCACAGCATAATGGATAGCTGAGCTAGAATGGGAGTCTAAATGGCCCATGATGGTGTGTTTCTCATCACCACTTGTTGTAATCGAAAGTGAGGAGCACAAGTCATCGATTGGAGAGCCCTCCGGTTCAACCTCAAGTGGCCACAGCTCACACTTAACTTCACGCCATTGCAAGTCTCTGATAGGGGTTTCCGGAGTTCTACTCAAGAAAGTAATATGCACTTTGTATTTATCTGTCGTCCAACGGTGATTCATATGCTCCCTTAAAGTGTGCAGTACCAGTTGAAGATGAGCACTGTGGTGAACTTTACAAGCGCACTTCCATTTTCTACCTCCAGCAACTTGTTTGAAAATATCATCGGCATGTTGTCGCAATATTTTGCTTTGTTGAAAGAGGTGACGAGGGAGTCGCAAGTTCTGCATCTCAACGGGGTGACTAGAAGGCTCAATTAGGGCTTTGAGTATTGAGTTTGCATCGCCAATTTCTCGCAGAATGTCTTCGTAAATCGGTACTGAGAATATGGATTTCATGGTTCGATAATAGGAAAAATCGGGTTGCTGGTTGCCAGTTAGACTGTTGCAAGTTAAATGATCTTATTGCACCTACCTTCGCAATAAAGTCATTAGTGTGATCAATACTTAGGCGTGTAGACGCCTTCGCTAACAGCTCCGATATTCTATTCATCATTCCCAGAAAGGGATTGAAACTTCTTCCTAGTTTGGTATGGAGCCTTCCTTGCAAGATCCGGCTCTGCCATCGGCTGTCCAAGGGACTGGTTATTAGATGAACCACCTCTTCGTCTTCATCTACCACACCTTTGAGGACTTCTTCCAAAGTATTCAAGAATATCGCATGGTGAGATCCGAGTTTTATGGAGTACTGTTTAAATTCACTGCCCCACCGTCTCCATAGCCTTATCCTTTCTATACTGCGAGCATAAGCATCAATCTGGTTCAGCAGAAGGGGAAATATGGCCAAAGTCAGGCCTACGGCTTCGACACCAGTGACCATAATTGAATAATAAGATATATTTAAGCTCAAGTGTGAGATTAGAAAGTGAGGAGCACGGCCAGTTCGCTTAAGAGGACATGATTTACCCCGCTCACCAACTAACCACGTGTTCAACCATGCATAAAGAGGGATTTTTTGGATGACACTTCCTGATTTTCACAGACATCAATCCTACTCAATCCTTCAAAACACACAGACTATGGAAGCCTTCTCTGGATTGGCGGGAGTAATTCTCGTCAAATTTGACAAAGTCTTGTCTATGGAAGCCTTCTTAGTCTATGAGAGAGAAAATTCATCCGAAAAATGGAGAGATGAAATCGATCGGTTTCATATTTGGTCGAGGAATATGGGAATACAACAAGGCAATGGGGCTACTATGAATCAACGGCTCAATACTAAATCTCATTTACATTCCCAGATCATACGACTATTGATGAGGCTGCAGGAGCTGCTTGAATATCTCGAAGATGTACTGTTAGAGAAGGGAAACGGGTTGATAACAATGGAAATAACCTCCAAATCTGCGCGAAGTCTTCCCGGTCTCGACGGCAGCACAGAAATCACTCATATCTACGGATGTTTCAAGGATACTATAACATGTCTCAATAGGCTATCATACGCGATACCAAAAGCGATCAAATATCACCCAAGCATAGATGACGCCTCTATCGAGGTTAGCAACATGCTGCTGGAGTCTGACATAGACAACAATATTTTACCAAAAAGCAAAAGTCAGATTTTTTACCTTGTGATCGCAGGCCGTGTGGATCGACCTACTATATTCTCTACTTGGTAAGCCACTCACTTGTGACAACCGAACTTGAACTTATAATTTTTGGCCTTTAAAGGGCTCATGCACACCCTCGCATAGCTGACTTTGCTGGTTGGAAATGTGTCAAAGCGAATACGCTCGAAGGTGCTCGGAATAAAATGATGTTGCAAGGCATCACTAACTTCGACGAATCTCTTAAACACCAAAGGGAGAATTTAGATAAGCAGGAGCCTCGTCAAGCATACTATGCTGTTGCGTTTGGTAGAAGGACGGGGATTTACAACACTTGGCAGTATGTGTATAATCAACTAGAAAGAAATGTACTGATTACGTTCAGAGAGGCGTGGGCAGAGATCAAAGACTGCCGCTCCGCGTGTATCAAGCGCCTTGATACTATCCACGAGGCTGAAGTATTTCTTGAAGATTGGAATCATGCATACGCTGATTCGTGGCGATGGACTATCAAGAACAGACTGAGTAACGGATTGAGGGCAAGCGAGCTTGGCACAGATATTGATTCAATCTTATCCAAAATCAGATTTGAGGTGCGGGACGGAGATGAACCAAAAGCGGAAAATTTCAGGGATTTTGAGGAACGCGAGGAGGAGCAGAAAAATATGCTCTTTGCTTGTAGAAGCGAAGGACTCCTACAGGATGAGTTTAGGAGGAGACCTCATCATATAGCCACCCTTGCTGCCACATCCGACCTTCAAAAAGAATACGCAGATTCCAACGATATTGATCATCTACAAGATCGTCTTCAAGTTGAACATCTACAAGCTCCCATGGTCGAGGACAAATATCATACAGATGAGAGCGAGAAGACAAAACAAAGAGACTCGACTACGCGCATCGAAAGGCTCCGAGCCATATTCGATAAGAAGAATCAAGTTATTGCTGAAGTCTCTAAGAAGTTGAGTGGTCTACAACAGGAAATTTCAATCTTGAAATCGGCATGCTCGCATGAAGTCGCCAAAGTCTCACAATCCACCAGAGACATCAGTACACTGCAAGCTAATTTGAAAGAGAAAGACAATATAATCGATCAAATGAAGAACGCTGGATCAAAATTAAAATCCATGTTGTCGTCGGAGCTGGGGAAAAACAAAGAGCTTGAAATTTCAAATGCCTCAATGAGCACGGAATTACAGGCAGTCAGGGCCCGTGTTCAAAAATTGGAAGACTTCGCTGTCCAGCCCTCGGAAGTTGATGAAGAATATGTGTAAGTCATGTGAAACTATTGCAATCATCCGCGAACTGACTGGCCCCGTGCATTATCACAGGACGACAAACTTCACCAGCCTTTGGACCTCTGCTACAAATGAGTTATCCCCGTTGATAGAAGAAGACGTTCCGGAAAATGTTCTCAAGGTGAGCTCTCAGACACCTTTTCCCGCACTCATCACTAAATGGATGAAAAGGAGAAGGCTATATGGGAGAAACTGAAGAAGGTAGACAGCATTATTCTACCAACAAGCTTTCCCCTGATCCCCTCAAACTCCTCAGCTGCAAAAGCAATACGACTTGCCTTGATCCTAGCCGTTCTCTTCAGAGATATCAATCAACAGATTTTCCAGCCCAGCTATTTTCTTTCAGAGAGCAGCAATCTTCGTGAAGCTCTCGAAGATCTTGCAGAAAATAATTGCGAGAAAGAAGCGTATTGCCGCCGCGTACTTCTCTCCATTAATCTGGATGCTGAGCATGACACTCTTAACGCTGAGATCCAAACTGTGGTCCAAAGAATGGTCTCTTATGCGGGCAGCCTCTTTGCCGGAGACCGACACGATTTATTTTGCACAAAAATCAAGACGATTGTTCAAAACGCGGCCGAGATTTGGCTTCCAATTCAGCGATCGCGACAGAAGTTCGAAACAAACTTCGAATCCTTTGACCCCGAAGACATTGAATGCGATATCTTTGCTTCTGCTGGGAATGATACAAAACTAGTGGCACACAACCTTTACAGTGCTTATATTCTCAATGTCTATCCGTGCATCTCATTGGTGGAAGACGGCAACTATTATCCGTTAACCAGGACCATTCAGCTTCGCAGCTCTCAAGAATTATACTTAGCAGCGCAGCGTGAAGCGCCTCAAACAGCTAGCTCTGCCATTGCCAGAAGGCGCCCTCGGAGACAATCTACTTGGGACTTAGGAAACTATTTTTTGGGAATCCATTCAAGCGATGATATATAAGCTGCAGGAAAGCTTCTGAAACATTGGTGCCTAGGACCGGAAAGAGTTAATAGCATTTCGTTCCCATGTAATAAAATAAAACATTCCACAGATGGTCGCCATCTTTAGATTTTACCTACCTTAGTTTCCGGCGATTCATAATCGCGATCGAACGGAGTGGAGCCAAGCAGTGACATAAAGTAGATTATGCTCTCTAAACTATCCGTGCTCACGTTTCACGTTTAGACGTACATTGGGATTAAATCAGCAAACAGAATGTTAAAGGGCTGTCACGGAAAACAAGTCAAGTACAAGGATACAGAATAGCAAGCAAGTTGTACCTAATCTAGATGCTTGGCTATCTGGACTGGAGATTTGAGTCCGTTCAGGCCTCCTGTCATCCTAGCATTTGTATGTGAGTCGTATCGTCTCTTAACGGAATACCTTGATCGATTTTGCTGTATATGTATAGAAAAACCAATTACGTTGGCGTTTGAGCCAGAAGAATGGTGGGTGAGGAAAGCAAGGGACAACTATGATGGTTCCAGCTGCCAAATTGCGGGGCTATGAATAGGCTAAATCTGTTGGAAGAAACAACATTGCGAGGGCTAAGATGATTGTTATAATGGCCTTTAACAGTCTAATACTGTGGCTGGAAGCGCTCTGAAGTATAAAATATGACATGAAAGCATGTAATCAAGTACATAATCCTTTCTGAGGTTCCTTTAACCTAGGTTGTTTTAGGTTCTCTGAATCAGTGTGGGATAGTGCGAATCTTAGTGGAGTGAGCTTAAGTACGTGGTCATAGTCTACAAGCTTCTGAGTCATACTAGTTGAGCAGTAAGGATTGACCAAAATCCTGATGTATCCGCCGAGGAAATAAACACCTTCCCTGATTTTCGAATTCTGATGCCCAGGCAAACATCTGCTCCGCATAATTTGCTGTACTCGTGGGACTTTTTCTCTAGGCTTAATCTGCGCCGGTCTCTTTTCTGTCGGAGGGAATTCTTGTCCACGCTGGGAGCT
>KZ119053.1:0-26301 GCA_002153405.1 Mycosphaerella populi pn0402 | reverse complement strand
AGGCCAAGCTCCTTCATCCGTTCGGCTCCCTTGCCTGGGATAGGCCGCCGTCCAATTTGCTCTTTGGCATTTTTTCGGCAATGTTGGCGCCAGAACTTCTCTTAGCGTTTCTGGCGCTTCTTTTCAAGACCCTCGACAATATCGATGGGTCCACGGGTGTGCAACTCTCGAGTACGCGAGTGTGCGCATTCGTGGGATTCAGTGAAAGATGAGTTTCTAAGCGACCGGTATGACTGGTCGGTTGCAAAGAATGGGTTTGGTGTGCGAGGTAGGGACTTGGTACGAATCATCGGCTGGCGTTGCTGCACCAAGTGGCTGATGTTGAGGCCGCGAGGAGATTCCACAATAGGCATGTCGTCAGACAGAGCCCACTTGTCGGGCACTGGTGACTTGGCCCTAGCACGTGGAGGAGGTGACTTCAGGCGCTTAGGAGACGAACGACCTGCCCAACGAGTGGGGGGAGGAGGGGACATGATCCGCTTTGGCGAGTGTAGAGGGGACTTGTGACTAACGGCATCGGCGCGGCCACGGCCTGAATCGACAGCAGCATCCTCTTCTCCATCGTCATGGTCCTGAGAGACGTCCTCAAGGTCACCATTGTCCTCGGGGTCACTTGTGGGGAAACTAGGATCAATATCTTGAGGGATGACGACACGTTTGGAAAGACGACGTTGTTCCAGGCAAGACTTGTAGGCAACTTCAAGAGGTCGGTCCTCATCCAATGTGCCACAAACAAAGTCGGTGCTATCTGGCAAGTTGGGAGTTCCCGGTCGCATCTTGATCGGCTTGGGGGCAGAACGACGAGCAGCCATTCTTTGAACAGGGGCCGGCAGCCACTTTTGATGATCATCGGTCAATGAATCAAAGGATGTGCAGGTATTTGAAGCACGACGTTCCAAAACAGGTGGGGCGACATCGATAGGTTGAACGTTAGACCCATCTGAAACGATGATGGATGGGGCCCAGAATTCGTAATCAGAGCCATCATCGTCACTGTCATCAGAGTCTGCAAATCCAGCTTCGTTGTCTGACTCATTTCCATCGTCGGAAGAGAAGTCGTGAATAGTTGAGTCATCGTCGGCAATATCCTCGGCGTCATCGTCTTCCTCCAAAGCCTCTGCATCGGCTTCCTCCCCAAGCTGGCGAATTGCATTCTCCTTCTTCATGCAATCGTTCAGAGTAATCTTCTCAGGAAAGTCGGTTGCCTTCTTCACCCATTCCTCATCGTCTTCGGTGGAGCTGGCGAATTCATGGAAGCGAGTGGCTTCGGATTCCTCAAAAAGACCAAGACCGCTGGTGGGGATGCCCTTAAATAGAGTGATAGATGTCGTAGTTTCTGGAATCTTAGACTCTGACTGCTTGATTTCAGACGATTTTGGCTCAGAAGGGCCGGCGAGTCCTGAGACCTTACGAACAGGGGCCGGAGAAACTTTACGGTTAGCCGGAGCTGGAGAGCCGCGGCATCGAGACCGGAAGGCTGTTTTCCGAACTGGAGACCGTTCTCTTTGAATTGAAGGCTGACGTCCAGGGCAGACGAAAGTCAGGGCTGACTTCCGCTTCGGGGGTTCGTTTGCTGGTTCTGTTGCTGGCTGAGACGTTGGTTCTGTTGGCTTAGGTTCGGGGGTGGTCTCTGCCTTTCGTCCACAGGCGAAGCTGATACAACGCTTTCGACCCAGGTTTGCCTCGACTGTTGTCTCTGACGTGTCCACGACCTTCAGTCGAGGAACAATCTCCTTTTTGCTAGCCATGGAAGGCTTGCCCATCATCTGCGGGGGGAGTGGTGGGCTGGGGGTGTTGGAAAGAGACGGGCTTGTCATGCCGCCATCGCTGGTAAGTTCCGCCGTCGAAATTCCACTGATGTTGCTGTGGGGGTATGATCGATAGTGGTAGGTTGAGTCGTAGATCGAGTGATGCTGGTCGGTAGGGGAAGGTTCGGGGCTAGTCCTCAGGGCGCGCGTGAGCAAGGATTCCTTGCGGGATGATATCTGTGGTCGAACATATTCAATGCTCTCATGTTGGTGAACCGGGGTTGCGTGTAGGATATGATGGTGATCGGGGGGTTCGTCGAGGTCCTCGCCACCTTCGGCTTCGTCGTGTGTCGGCCGCGTGGCCGAGGATGGAGAGATAAGCATCTTCAATAAGTTTTGAAAAGAGAAGGAACGGTCACCACGGGTTTGAGCCATGTTGACAGAGTCAAGTCGAGATTCGCGAGCACATCCAAAGGCAAGGTGCTCTCTCGAGATCGATCAAGATCGACCGAAGATCAAGTCCCATGAAGGACAATCCCTCATAATATAAAACACATGGCTTGGGGGCGTAGACGAGTTGTGAGACGAAGGGAGCAGTCGCCAAGAATGATTTGTTGTTGCTGCTTCAGAACCGCCCTCTCTTTAAGAGTCGCCTGTGGCACAGTAGTTCTTGGCTGGGGTGCCAAGCGCCAAGGCTGCACGGTATTGGGGCTATAGAGGGCGATCAGGAGAGTATCCTGAAGTATCCTGAAGCAAGAGCAGGGGCGAGAAACACAACGCAGAAAGAGAGGAGAGTGGAGAGCGGAGGGGGAAGAGGATAAGAAAAATAGATCGAGATTTAGTGTAGTAGTATACGGTTATAGAGGGAGGGGGGCCTTCAGTGACGATACACGGGAGGACGGCACTGTCGTTCTCGGTTTAGCGCCGCATATTTTTTTTTTCTTTTTTTTTTTTACGGTTTTTTTTTTTCTTGCCACAACCGTTCTTGTGCCCAGTCCTGCCTGGTCCTTCCACGCTTGTTCCAGGACCCACGTTGGGATGGTTCCTGCGCCTGGAAATAGAAACTCTACTACTATTGCTACTCCGTAGTTAGGCACAGCATTCATTTTATTTAGGGCATTCATGGTTTGTTTCTTTTGTTGTGTATTCGTCAGATAGCTATCAATAATCAACAAAGGGTTTCGGCAGTTACGGTTTCTTTCTTTGCGGTGGGTTGACCTCGTACAGTTGGTCGAGTGTCGACTATGAGGCATTTTGTGCAGACTAAACCTGATCAGGGCGCCCCCATCGCTTTCAGGTTCGTGGGCCTGTGTGAAATTATGGATTATCAAAGTCCTATGCACGAGTTATTCCAGTAAAACAGCAACGCTCATTGAACACGTCTGGTATGATTCAGTAGATCTCCTTCTCTTTCCCAGATCCGTTTATTTCATCTCGTTTGTTGCTCCGCGTCTGCCCTACAAAGACCTTCCTATTACGTCGGGATCGACGGCATCGACGGCATCGACGGTTTCAGTGCTTTGTATTGATACGGTCACTGTACGGTCATAGTCCCTCCCCGCAGGCGCTCCGCCGCCGTCCTTGGAGGCAATTAGCCGTACTGACCGGTATGGGCTCTGTTTTGTGTCTGAACTCTGTCACCGTAATTTCAATTGCTTACAATCCAAAACTCCGTCCTCCGTAATCTTCCCTGAGCGTCAGGGCACTTGGGGATTTTAGGGAAGTTTAGGGGATTTTAGGAAACTCAGGCGTGCGATCTCAGGGTGAAAACACGGGCCACATCCTCCAATCCCAGTTGAGGACCGTCCTCCTTAACGCGCTTTGCGCTTTCATATTCGCATTTCCCTTTCCATTTGAAGTCTTGGCGATGTCGCTGATCCTCCACGGTTCACTGCTGGACGCTTCCCTTGCTCATGGATCAGCTTCCTCTGACGTAGATTGGAGACCACTGTTTTGCTTTTCGAGGAGAAACACGTCCCTCCTCCCCACACGCCCTCACGCCCACAATACGATGCTTCGTACATATGCACTATGCCCTACTCGGGTAGATCAGGCTTGGTATTATCCGTACAGCTACATTTCCATCCACTATGATCCCCAGTGCATTGTTGCCAAGCCCAATAACTAGAGATGGTGGTATAGCTCGGTATGCTGCCAAGCATCACCATGGGTAACTCAGTACGGAGTAATCCAAGAGGACTATGTAGGGGTTGCTCTTCGGAATAAGTTCGATCCCATCCAGACCTGGCTACGATGATAATCCGACACATGCATAGAGTCGCGTGGACAAAGGGAAAAAAAAAGGACCGGAAAAAGAACCTTGGAACGAGTCAGGGTCTCTACATATTCTAAGCTCCGGCTCTGCAGTGAAACGTGTGTCGTTTGTCCACGACCCCACCACCGACTCCATCAAACAAACCCATGGCCTCAACATTGGCACTGGGAGGCAATGGCTCCGTAGCATTATCGCCGTAGGATTCGCTGACACACCCGCAACAATTGGAGGGCACCAGAGCTGCCAATGGCTGGTCTTGGGGGGCCAGCTGACGCGGAAGAATAGATGAGCGGTCAGCCGCAAAGAAGTAATTACCAGCCAAACCGGCACAATTAGGGCAGTACTCCGAACTTTGCTAACGTTCGCAGTTCTTGGTCCTGGGCGCTAGGAGCAGAAACAAAGGACAGGGGGGCAAAAAGTACATCGTACTTTAATGCACGGTACTAAGGCTATGAAGAACAAGGGTTGTCGGTCTGGACGGTACTCGAGAGCCGGAAATTATTCGCGAGACCAGCAATCCGGATGATTGAGATCGTGACAAGCTTCGCAAATCCTCGGATCGCTCCCCACACTGCACCTGTACAAACAAGCATGTTCCTTGTTGATGTGCGCTCGATCACTGGATCTGCCGATTTGGCTTCGGCCTGGTCTACATTTACATTCGTGGAGAAGGCATGCAGGATTACCATCATAGACGAACCTTGTGGTTTGGATCATGTATACGTTGACCGGGAAAAAGGCAAAACTAAGAAAAAGCAATCATGCTTCCCCATGCTAGCCCGCACCATGTACTCCGTATATACTCCGTAAACTCTTCGTAAGGAAGTAGGGAGTCAAACTACACTCTGGTCATTGGTCGTGGATTAGCGAACCTTGAAAACTCCTAGTAGTCGATCTTTGAGTTTGCTCGATATCGATAGGACGGGCTCAAGGTTGTTAGGAAATTAGGGACAACGCAGAGGCATCAGATCCCGTCGATCGAAGTATAGTTCGGGGAGAAACCAGAGAGCGATTGGAGAAGGAGAGGACCTCCCCGTCCAAGCGGGCCTCCACTTGGAGCAATTTCTGTTTCTCTTTGATTATTGTTTTGCTAACTGCCAATCAGCAGCGTGCAATTCCCAAGGGTCATTGGAACTGGCAAATTTGAAAGTAATGTTTCCACCGTCCGGGCCCCAACTTCCCAACGGCTAGCCACAGTCCTAATGTCGGCAAACATCTTTAAACGAGGGGGTGGTTACGACCCCGACGCTTCTACACGAAACAGCGTTGCGCCCGTGGCACGTAGCGGGGGTTGCTGCTACGAGGATTTCGATCCCTCGAGGCCCGCAACGCAGGCTAGTCTGCCGTGTCGCGTAATAAGGTGTGAACTGTGCAGGTGGAGGGCACAGAGGCAGGAGCGCCATGGAGGTGACTTACATTGGCCTAGCGACCAGACAGGCTTAGTAGCGAGGATGGCTTGGGAGGTTTTATGCAGGAGATGCTGACCGGAATCACAACCGGGGGAAGTGGAGTCGAAAACTCGTGGAAACACTCCGTAACAGGAAGCGCCCGAGAGCTGCTAGCAGGAATACCAGCCCGTTAGACCTCTAATAATATTGTTGTGTGCGCGAACCCTAAAAAGAGGCGCTCTCACAGGTACCATTTGTCTGCATTGTAAGACTATGAGGCATTTTAACCGCTCTCCACTCCTGCATGACTGACTGGCTGCTACAGCGCACTCGAGTCTCTGGATCCTGCCAACATTGACAGCGGCTATTTCGCGTGACTGTTTCCTCGGCAGTTGACTTGATTTGCAATCCGCATTGTTCAATTTTATCTTTATCGCCAGCTATCAATTGGCCTGGTCGCAATTTGCTTCTCCTGCTTGATCTGGCAGCTCCATCCACACGATGAACTGGTAGGCGTTAGTCTCCAAACTGCAGATATCCACGATCTTCTATGACCCATGTAATACGATCGGCTATTGATCGTGAGGGTGCCACGAATAATTTGCCTTGTACTAATCTTATGCCTTCATGCGACTTTTCCGCCTCAGCTGCAGGAAATATCAGTCGGCGTTTCCACATTGCTCAGTCTACCCGCTTATGGATTTCCTTGCTTCTCCGGTGCTCGAATTTTGAGATTCTCGCCGCTGCTGCTTGAAAATACTATTTTGCGACCAGGCCGACCGTGGGGCCTAGGGACAATATGTTTGGGCGTCACCGGAGGTCTTTCGTTGGCGCTGCTTAGTGCCCGTGTCGACCCAAATTCAGCACGGCTCTAATACGTCGACATCAGGGCAGAGTATTTTACAGCAGACTTACCGCACACCGATACCTTCGTTAAATGTACCTACAGACACGCAGTACTTCATAAACAGCTCTCCGGCCCCAGGCATGACTAAAAATAGCCGATTAGCCGGTACGATCCCAAATCAAGACCACCAAAGTCAAATCATCGAAAACATGCCAAGCAAACTCCTTGAACTCGATGCTACCCACCAGGCCAATCTTGCAGATCAGCTTCAGGAGAGATTGGCAGTACTGCATAGCAATACTTGGCGAGGCGCGCTGATTCACCAGATATCGCCAAGACCAAGGAGCGCCGAAACAGCCTTCAGAATGCGCCCGGTGCAACCAGAGCCCGCACCGCCATCGTACAGATACATTTGAACTCTCAAATATCCCACTAATCACAGGTAAGCACGGGGGGGGGGGCAAAAATAGGGGCCAATTGCAATGAGGTCAAGGAATGATACGAGGAAGGACTAGTAACCAGCGAACCCCCAGTTCAGGCCCCCCTCCTCGATCGACGAAATCATGGGGCTTCTCGATCTGGCGAGAAGCTGCAAAAGAAGGTTTCGACTCAGGGGTTTGTGGGGTATGGGAAGCCTACAACAGTGAGGTGCGCGTATAGGCGCAGATTGGGTGCTCCCGTGAAACTGGGCGCCAAGAGAGATCTGAAGTAAAGAAAGGGAGGGCGACAAAGCAATATTGGAACCAGTCTGAGGCTCGGCGTGCCAATAATTGGAATCTCGACTGCTGCCAAGGTCGATCATCTGGCTGATCGGAGCGCCCAGACTGTGTGCAGGGGGGAGGGCTTGGCAGTCCTTTTCCGTCATTGGAGCTGCCATACGAAGTCGAGGGCTTGATGGCTGCTGCATTCATATTAATTGCTTGCTACTAGTACAATTAAGGGTTACCCGCAGCCCGGAAACGAAACAAGATCCTCATCCCCGGACGGTCCGGCCAGCAGTGGTTGTTAGTCTTGGCTTCTCTATTTGTTGGGATTGTTTTGTTCGGAGAGATTAAATCCCAAGATACTCCGAGCTCTGTGTAGGGAAAAAGCATTCTGCACTGTCATGTCAGTGGTAATGAGTATTCTGCTGCCTGCCATGTTGCTTCACCGGTGGTATCTATCCAGAGAAGCAGATGCTGCGCCCGGTGCATACATCACCTTGCGTAGAGCCAAGCATTCACTAACCGTCGGTGGGGGTCAGTTGAAATGGAGCTGTACATCCCTTGCTAAAGAAAAACTAGTTACCCAATGATCAAATCAAGATCAGATTTAGAGCTTTGCCATTTACACCGCATGATCTGGATGTTCGACGCAATCTACGCCAAAATCCACCGATTTATTCTCTGGAATGCAGTACAATATATTCACTACTCCGTACACTTAGTTCATATTTTACGAATCCTATAGGGATAGCCCTGGAGCCCGTCCCAACATTTGGAATACTCTATATACCTTACTGTGTGTAGTACCATTAAGACTTTACTTTCTTGATTAGTCTACTAGTGCGTACTAGGAACTTGTGTACCTAGTACAAGCCGTGGCTGTGTGGACGTATAGTTACTCCGAGCTTAACATTGGACTGGAAATTTGAACCGGCCGACAAATTTATGCTTGCCACTGTTGCCAATTCACTATGGGGTTGCAGTATTCGCCCCTTTCAATTCCCTAGGATTTTCAAGACAACCTTTACCTTTTGAACTCGAAATATTACTCCGCACACTGTATCGAGTACATGACACACATTGGGCTTTGGCTCACCATCTCAGGATCGGCGATCGGCACACAACTCAAACATGATTTGTCGAGCAGCACCTGGTCACCGGGACAGCCACCACCTACCAATCACGGTAACGGACGCCCCCAGTATCTCACTGCAAACTAGAGAACACGGCCTTCAACTTCGGACAGCGTCGGAGCGTTAAGACCTCTGTTATCCAGGCAAAACGCGTGTTGTGGGTGGGTGGATAAATGTGGGAGGCTGATCAGTTGCACCGATGTCATCTGCTCCGCCATTCCGTCAGCCTAGCAGGCGCCTGAACTTCCCGCAAGGCTGGCGATCAGCGTCTTGGAGTGTGGGCCGTTGCGAGTACAATGCAACTTCTGCCAAGAGGCTAGGAATATATTTCTACCTAAAGAGGTGGGCCCGTGGGGGTAACATATCGCGATCGGTGACAAAAGCGAGAGGGTTGGGCACTGTCTACAGGTGATATCATGGATCTCGGGTCAGCTTCTCGAAGGACTCGAGAGTCTACTTCCGAGGGGGGTAGAGACGGTGTGCAGTAGTGGCGATAGCGTCCTTAATTAGGTATTTTTTATTTTGCCACAATACGCATGGTCATCGAATTCGCATCCGGTACATCGATTTGAATGTGAGCCCTGGTTCAGGCGTGAATGTACATAATTAACATCATAGAAGGCTGCGTACATCCATGCATCCGTCTCTTGCCATCTGTGCGGCTGTGATACCGTGGTTACATGTCTGTTCTATTTCACCTGGGGGCTGGGACCTCCACTGCATGTTGAACGCTGGTCGATGGTATCTACCTAGTGTCTACGTCAGGTATCCAGCGGTCTGGAAGGCCGGGGTCGAGCCATGAGGTATTTTAGTCAACATATGTAGGAAGCATGAGACAAGTACCACTCATCTCGTTGGTGATGTCACAACACCATTGATGCTACTGCGGCAGTGGTCTTGTAGGAAGGCGCATTAGGAAGACGCGAATTTACAAGCCGTACTAAAAACTCAGGCTTAAACACTCAGCTTTGCAGATGTCATCCTCTGCCGCTTGACTTCCCCTAATAGACCGCTTTGAGCCCGTGCTAAGTAGCATCTTCTAGGCTCAATGGGATGTTTCTAATGCGCTTAATTCTCGTGTACGTACAGAGTATTCCAATGTCTTAATTATCACATTATCATATTATTGCTCTAAGCTGCCGCTCGATTTATACCTTGACCATGGAGTCCCCAACAGAACGCTGGCGATACCGAGACCGCTGGATTCCAAAAACTTGAACACTTCCTGGCATCGGTCAAAGTCGTCATGAAACCCATTCATGTGGAAAAATTGTGAGGCCATGGCGATAGGGAAGAGTAAACTATGACCTCCAAGGATGTGCATATGGGTTTGTAAGAAATAGCCAATACCGCAACATATTTGATCAGCATGAAACTTAGCATCCGCCAGGTAACTAGATGATCCAAATTTATGAATATCACTGCCGTCGTGAACGACAGATGGGCAACGCGAAGATTCATCTCGGAAGTCTTCTTTTCGCCTCTCAAACTCATAAAATAATGATTGGATGATGAGAGATGCAGCCCAGTATAGCATGTGAGATTCTGCTACTTCGACTGATACAAAGTAGTACCTCTGTTGAAAGAAAGGCGGAGTCTCTTGTTGTAGGCTATCAATTTCGGAGGACATGTCTGTGTAGAGAGGACCTTTGATAGTCTCCCCCAATCTCCCATACCAGTAAGTAAGCTGGTTATTCAGATCCCAACACGAGCCAGCCACGCGCTGTATATCGATGTCTGACTGCATATTGCCTGCGTCTTCGACCAGGCCGGTGCATTCCATTAGGATATCAATAATCTCGTCAAGTAATTCATTATCGACTGGCGATAATGATCTCCACGTTGGGAGGTAATCAAGAGCAGACTTGGATTTCCCAATGGCATGAAATATCTGACCATGTCAGAACAGCCTTACAAGCCATTAACATGAAGCACTTTTTCACCTACATTCGATAATTTCAGTTGTCGAAGTAAAAGAGTCGATACCTGATTCCTCTCCATAGATTTTTCATGACGAGCGAGCATAGCATTCGCACCTTGCACGTGCGCCATCCATCCCATGAACCCATATGTGCAATTAATAACCTATAGTAGTCAGAATGTGCTGCTTGAAAGCCGATAAACCGACAATTACCTCAAACAGCTGAAACGCAACATTTGCACAAAGGATCTCTTGGACAGGTATGCTGGATCGCGGTAATAGTCTTGCGAATGTTTGGATAGAACTGTTATAGAGCATGATGCCATGGCGAGTGAATCGCTCGTCGCCATATTTCTTGCCAACAAAACTGCTAGCCAGGGCTGTCACTGCCTGGTCAAACAACTGGCTATTTTCCCGGCCCATCAAGAATGGAAAATCCTGAACTATGTTGGTGGCATGCTGGCACCTCCAATTAACTTGCCCAACAGGCTGTGAAGGTTCATAAGAGTCCACGAACAACGAGAACAGCTGTGATCGAATTTGAGCATTCACATTGACGGCAGCCAAATCCACAACCTGTGACTGGCCTTGTGATAGCACATTATTTCCAGAACCTCTGGGCTCGGCAAAAGTGTGGATGAATTTCCGAGATCGCTCGTAACCGCCGCAGTGGTGGCCACCGCGCAGGCATCGAGCGCATTGGGGCCGTTGGAGATCGCACTATACATGTCAGAGACTCCATCCCCGGCCCCCACGAAGGCCAATACATACCTTGACTTTTCGTTTCACGCATGTATTGCACCCGCTTGATCTCCATGGAGCTCCCCCCATGATGCGAAGCGATTAGGAGTTGCAAGTTCGCGAGTTCCAAGATCAGGGTCTATCCGGGAGCCAATGTGGCGCAGACGATCTTTCCTGATTTTGGCCTTTTCGGACCCCCGGAATTTTAATCCTTAATCGCGATCACAGATTGGATCAACAGGGCTGAGTTTGGGTGAAGAATCAACTGACAGCAGGTCGGAACTGTTCAATCTATTATGCCTACGGGCTTACGCTTGTTTAAATAGCGAATGTGCGCTCTCAACTCCCGCAAGGTGAATTCGACGAGCATGGCTTCCATCGCCTCGTCGAACTCGGCCCAAGCGTCTGGGGTTCATATGCCAATGAACTTCTTGGCTGAATCCAAGATGTAAAGTGACCGATTGCACAGATTACCTGGACGCTTTGCCCCATGGGCCCGGTGTACTTTTGTCGGTCCTATTCGGGACGTCCTCCAAGTCTATGACGAAGAATGGCTGATCAATTGCCTGGCTATGATGCGAGAAATGCCACCTTCTCTGATCGAAAGCAGAGAGAAGAGACTTGTCATTATTCCAAGGTCAAGTCACGGAGATTATGGAGCACAACTATAGTTTCAATGAGGCTATTGAGGAATTGTTACAGATTGCGGATTATTCAGCCTGATCTATATGTTTTCTAAATACATCGATTGATCTCATGCATTCCCCATTTTTAAATGCCTTCTCTCGCACCAACCAGGTCTCATAAAGTCCCGAGAAGAAATCTCAAGGAAATTGTTTTGGATACAGCGCGATGACCTTGCCTCCTTCAGTGAGAGTGCCATTGACTGGACCTGCCATGCCTCCATCTGTGGTCACGTAAAGCACACCATAGTTTGTTTCCCCGGAAGTCCTGCCAAAAGCAAGCGCAGTAGAGCCAGCATAGCTCAAAGACTTCGCCGATCCGGCCACTGTAGTCATGTTTTGGGCGCCCCAAGGCGCATATTGAAGAGTTTCATCCTCCCCCGCGGCTGAGTAGAGACCACCCCGATTGTCCATGATAAAGTCGTCAAGGAAGATCGTATCAGCATGTGTGACTTTCTCAACAGTCGCTCCCGCCTTAGCATATCCCGTTCGAGTATCGATCTTGATACGATATATCGTACTGGCAAAGCTTTCTGTGAAATAAAGGAAATCTCCATAGATATGAACTCCATTAACACCAAGAACAAGACCTAGGTCATTTTTCAGGGGCTTCATCTCGGGGTAATCAAGTACTAGAGAAGCACTGCTATTCTTGATATCAAAGCGATATACAGAACCTTTATAAGAATCCGCGATAAGAACTGCGTCACTGCCAGGAAGCTTGGTGATCCCATTGGCGAAAGTAATTTGCGGTATATTCCCTGCTTTGGAAATGCTAGGTCGCCCAGGAGTGTTGAAATCACACTTCCATACCTCGTTTTTACCCGGAATCGGCTGAGCTAGGGCCTTCTGAGGTCCTCCGACGAGAAGGAACACATCAGGGCTGACTTCTGCAATGCCTAAAATTGCCCCCGTCGAGTTAAATGTATGAATGACTGTAGACACTGGTAATGGGCTCTCAGGATTGGAAATATGATGTAGACGTGGTACAGGCGACATCTCTGTCACTAAAATGTTGCCATTTGATCGGACGGCAAGATTTTCGAGCCAGGTTGGGTTCGTGTACTCATGAACTACACGAGGATTGGTAGGGAACCTTGGGGTAGCATGCGTAGACTTGGGAATGGACACCGCGTAGCTGGAAAGTGATAATGCCAGTAGCAATGATGAAGTTGTTTGCAAATGCATTCTGGGACAGAGTTATGCAATCTTGAGATAAGACCGAACTCGATTGAAAATTATCTTGCAACAATCCTCAATCCAGAACGGAAGGTGTTTGGGTATTTATATGGTGGCCTCAGACTGCTTATTAAATCATCATACTCGGCCAAAATAGTTGACTGTACTCGGTCATAATGAATTGTTTCGGTGTAAATATCGATCGGAAGGAGCCGTGAAGCCCTAATTTTGCTTTTTAATCAGTTCCTCTCCAAGAAGTTATATCCTGAAGGAGTTAACGGAAGTAGGATGTCAGATTTGTATACTCTGTAGGGTAAGGATTAGTGGGTCATAAGCAACTCTAGCCGCTTGCGGTCCACGAGTGCTACATAAGTCCACCATATCTCCTAACTCCACCATTCATAGATAGTGCCCTGAGCTTACAAATATATATATTCAAAGCCCGTTGAAAAATGCCAAGGTCTGCAGGATTAAGCCTAAGGATGTAGAGAAATCTGAAGCTCTGTGTTTAATAACGTGAGCATACCGAGGCAAACTTGGAACACTGTGTCCGAAAAGTCATTTTCCGGTTCACTCAGAGTCATAAGGTCTTGACCAAGCTATATAAAGGATTAATTCCTATAAAAATACCTCCAAGAGAGGAAATTTAGCAAGCTGTTCGAACGGTTAATCCTGATCCAAGGCTTTCTTGAAACGAATTACAAATCATGTATCATACCCCGAGGCCCCTGGGAGTTTTGAGCAATTGCCGCGATTATGGTTTCACGGAGGAAAGCACTTTTCTACCAAAAAAAAAAAAAAGTGAACAAATAAATTAAGTAATTAAATTGTGTGCAACTGGGGCTATAGATAGATTCGCTATATTTGCCAAGCTAGGTACACATTTAGACAACCTAGGGACTCTGTAGATGCAACTTGAATTGTTTAGTAGGGAATGTCCGCTATCCTTATTTAAAAGAAGTACACCATTTCTTGGCATTCATCCTATCACTGATACCAGAAAGATTCATTCCTCTGATAAATGGCCATAATACGTAACATGACTCGAGGTTGAAGATGAGTTGTGGTATGGTTTGGCCAATCACAATCTGGTTTCTTACCGAACGTTGCGAAATCCGATTTTTGTCCCCACATCACGAAACCTGGGAGGCCCTGTCGTTCATTGTCAACTACTCACCTTATTTGTCACTTACCTGGCTGGAAAGATGACGAGTCTCACTTCAGAGACTCAGCAAAAGCTAGTCATTGGTACTCGCAAATCGAAACTCGCCTTGGTTCAAGCGGAGCACGTTTCTGCGGTTCTCGCAAATGCCCATCCTGAGATCCAATTTCCATGGAAAACGGTCTCTGTTAGCGGCGATATAGACAAGCAGAGCCCCTTTCTGAAATTTGGAGGCCCGTCTGATGCAGGAAAAAATATCTGGACTGAAGGCCTGGAAGCTAAATTAACCACTGGCGAAGTAGATTTGCTTGTGAACTGCCTGAAAGATATGCCAACTGTCCTTCCCGAGGACTGCTTTTTGGGCGCAATTGTGCATCGTGAAGACCCAACAGATGCACTTGTCATCAAAGACACATTGAAAGACAAATATACCGATCTTTCTCAGTTACCTCCGGGCTCGGTGGTTGGTACGAGTTCGACAAGACGGAAAGCTCTCCTTAAGTATAAGTACCCCCATCTAGAAATCCAGGAATGTCGCGGAAACATGTGAGTTTGGTATTCATTTGCTTAAAAAAATTGGCTACAACCTTCTAATATTGAAATAGTGACTCTCGTCTTCGTAAATTAGACGATCCTGAAGGACCATACTCTGCCATCATTCTCGCAACTGCTGGATTGAATCGTATTAACCTGACGGAGCGCATCACCAAGCATTTGCCACCATCAGAGTTTCCCTATGCCGTCGGCCAAGGAGCTCTTGGCATTGAGATTCGGAAGAACGATGGTAGAACCCTGGAAATCATTCAAAAAATCGAAGAGCCGATCACGAGATGGATCTGCCTAGCAGAGAGAGCACTCCTACGAACACTCAAAGGAGGATGTTCCTCGCCAGTGGCAGTTAATAGTATTATTGAGGGTGATAATAAAGTACGACTCCAAGCCATGATCATTCACCCACATGGCTCGAAAAAGATCTCTGGTGAGGTGTCAGCGAGTTTGACAAGTGATATTGATGCGGAGACGCTTGGGAGCTCTTTGGCTAAGACCTTGGAAGGCGACGGGGGGTTAGAATTACTGGAGGAAATTCGTCTACTAAACGAACATGAGTTGAACACAGCCCAGAACAATCAGGAATAGTAGGCATTCCAATGAGCGTCGACAGATATATATAGTACCTGAGTTGAGGCAGTCGGTTATCAAAGACGCGTCAGAAATACGCCAAGAAAACTTGATCATGTTACCTAGGTATGGATGCTATCAAGTGCAGAGAAAGGGGGTTCTCGCATAGATTTATGGCTTGGTATAATCTTATACTGTTCCAAACTCTCTAAAATGTTGCATTATTCAACACGTCTCCACAGCAAGACCTACACTATATATGCTCGTACCGCTTATCTCTAATAGACCTATACTTAGGCTATATTGGTGCTGCTCACGAAGATCACTCTGGTAGTGGGAATGTATACTATAGATCCGAATATTTGGATACGGTGACAGAGATAAAATTAAGCTGTTTGTTTGCAATGTCGTAGTAGATGGAAAGGCTTCTATCGATTAGGCGCCATGACCCTTGGCAAGGGAAATTCCCGAGGTCTAATATGGAATTTGATTTTTATATTGAGAAGTTGGTTTGTAGAGCCAACAATATGATTCAATACTCCGTCTTGTGATTCTACATTGCTTACCTCGGTTCAGACGCTAGAGTCATTTTGGGCGTGGGGGCTGAATAAGGTAGTATCGTAAAAGGCCAGTTCAAATGGGCCAAAGTCTTGTTGGCGACTAACTAACGCAGGAGGAAGATCCTTGCTTCAAATTGAAATATGCCTCCAGCTGTTCAACTTCGAGGAATGCATACTTATCACTGATTTGATGGGTCTGGATAGCTTCAAATGACGGTGTGCGGAATTGAGTGCCAGTTCAAGTGGTGTTGTGAATAAAATGAAGACTGGCCAAAGGAAGCAGAGACAGGATGTAGGAAACGCAAATTGGATGCTTTGGGTGCTCTTTCCTGCGATAACTAAGCTGCGTTAGGCGGCCGCGCTAAACCATGGCTCAGGATCCCCCACACCAGGAGCGATCTGGAGATGCGATCCTCAGCGCTTGGCCCCTGAAAGCCGGTCTAGCTGGCTTTCTGTTCATTAAGAAGCTTCCTCTCTGAGTGCAACATCTGCAGCGAGTAAGGGGAAAATGGATATCCTTATTGTGGGTGCCGGGCTTGGTGGCCTCGCTGCAGCATGCAGCTTCACACGAGATGGCCATCGTGTTCAGGTATGCGGAAGCTACGGAAATGACGTCTGAAGCCATTGATACTGATAATAGCGAAAGGTATTCGAAAGGCAACCCGAACTATCTCCAAAGGGCGGTCTTCTAATGATTCGACCTCCCGCCTCCCAAGTCCTGCATTCTTGGGGCCTTGAAGATGCTATTGGAGAGGTAGCCGATAAATGCATGCCATTTGAGATACGCGATTTGAAGAAAGGAAAGGGCAAGACTAGAAAATTGCCATACACGCCAAGCAAATACCCTGATTGGGGCGTTCACAGGTCTAAACTGCAAGATGTCTTGTACTCTCGTGCCTTGAAGGCTGGGGCCCAAATTACGTTTGACTGCGCCGTGGAGGATTTTACCGATGAGGTAGGCAGTCGGCCAAGCTTGCATCTGAGAAGTGGTGAAACAGTTACAGGCGACTTGATCCTCGCCGCCGATGGCATTCGATCCCGCCTCCGTGCCAAAGTCTTAGCGGGGGTTCCGCCTGCCTCAATCGCTCCTATTACTGAAGGGTTGACTTTGTATGGTGCAATAGTCCCCAGAGAGCTAATGGAGTCAGACGACACTGCGAAAGTCCTGCTAGATCAAGTAGAGCCGGCTGTTTGGGTCGATAGAGCACGATTCATTGTTGGGCGTAAATCAAGAAAGCTCGACTTTTGGAGTGGTTTATTCGGAATAGTCCAACCTGACGAGGATCAAGCTAATCTTTGGGACGAGGTAATAATAGTCGTTCATATTAGTTATTTGGAGGTCGACTTACTAAACTTTGGCTCTCTAGGATGGTGACATCGAACTCGTCAGGAAGCGGTTCGAAGGATCTTGCCCCGAGATCGTTGCAGCACTGAACCTGGCGACCTCTTGTGATAGATGGAAAATTGCTGAGACGCCTGACCTTCCTCGCTGGACCAGTCCAAATGGCCGAACAGTCCTATTAGGTGATTCAGCACATGCAATGCAGCCCAATGCCGCCCAAGTACGTATGCAGTGAGAACTGATCCATCGCTGTGTATTCACTGATAATGGACAGGGTCTATCTCAAATAATAGAAGACATAGGCGTCTTGAACATTCTGTTAAAGTCAGCACCTGACTTGCCAATTTCTACCATAACTCAACTATGGGAACAGCTTCGCAAGCCACGAGCAGAGCGTATTAAGGGCTTTGCGGCCTGGAATACTAACATGTTTCTTGGGAAGAAGGATAATCAACCTCCACCACCAGAGGACGCCGCTAAGCAATGGAAAGCTTTCAATGAGCTGAAGCCTGATCCAAACGCACCATTCAACGCACCTCCATTTTTCAAATGGGCGCACGACTTTGATGTAATCGGAGATGTGGGTCTTAATTCCCTCGTGTGCGTACACAAAAGACCAGCTAACCGTATATAATAGGCTCTGCAGTCCCTACAGGAATTCAGGAAGCATAAGTCGAAGCTATAGATTATAGGGCGGTTGGGCATACGGCTCACCGCGTGGATCTATCATGAGTTACATAACTTCTAGCTTTTGCAATTATTTATTCATTGTATTCACCGAGTCTGGTTACTTGGATCTGCCTGAAGTAAAGAAAATGGTTTGATGGGGGATATCACAATAGAGAGCGCTAGTCTTGACAGAATGAGGGTATGTGTAGAGATGACAAAATGATAGACCAAGGCCCGGGTTACAGCCCTAGGTCGGAGGGACATATGGAATAAAGGAATGTGAAACGCAACGCTTTCGTTATCGTAAAGATGCTAAGGGAACTCCATAGCAAGGCATGAAAAGATGACAGCCATTGCCAGCCAAAACTCAGAGACGCCGCCCAGCGGGTCTACGGCTTTGCTTGTGCAAAGATTGGGTACGAGAGCAGATCTCCTTTTGTTTTCGAGACTGGACGTGTCTCCACCATCGAGTAATTACTTCCTTTGCCCAGAGTATCTCATTTCGAGTTCGAACGACTGCCGCACAGTGCTCAGCGATGTTCTTGGCAATAGTGCGGCGGAGATCGTCTCTGGCGGCCAAGCGGGCACGCCACGCGCGTTGTAAGATTGTTGCCGCTCGAGGAGTCTTGGAGGCTGAAAGTAATCGAGAGCAAAGAAAGGCGAGAGCGCCCAGGGTAAAATCACGGTCGAGAACAGGAGACGTGACGCCAGGGGAGACAAGATGTGCGAACTGCGAATCGCAGCTCAGGAGACGTAGCCGCGAGTCCAAAGACATTGTAGCTTGAGCGTCGGAGCTACCCATAATGTAAGGCTGATACTCGTCAACGATACTCTCATAGATTTTCCCATCAGAAAAGCTTGTTGTCATGTTGCTGATTTTAAGATTCTTCAAAGCAGCCAATATTGCAGTCCACTGATGGAGTGCCCGTGCGTGCTCGTCGGGTTCATTTAGCTGTTCGCCTGTGAACCAAGCTTCATCTTCGACTTGGTGCCCAAGATTTTTAACTGCTTTTCGCTTAAGGCGAGCGGTTTCCTGTTTGAGATCTTCCCAATCGACCAAGCCCGCGAGGCCCCATTTGCTGACAAGTGCCCATAAAAGAGATATCGTTTTTTCTCGGTATCCATCTACTATCTCTTCTGCCCGAACGTTCTTCAGGATTGCGGTGGAGCCTTTGACGTTACGCAGAGAAGACAGAGCAATTTGTACATTGAAGATTTTGGCTGCTCGGCTCACACATGGAAATTTGAGATGTTTCGAGAGAGGGACGTCAGTTTGGTCGCCTAGGAGAGAAAGCACTTCTCCGGTGTTTAAGGTCACTGTCTGGTCATTCGAGTCGCTCTGCATGTGGTGAGGACCAAAGAAAAGTACCTCAACAATTCTAGTTAGGCGAACGCCATCTCTCAGATCAACAGCAATGTTTCCCACTTGGTAGTTGAAGTTTTGTAGTTGGTGCTGCTGATATGAGACGCGGCAGCCAAGATGATTTAATGACTTCACGATGTCTCCGCAAGACGGCAGCACAATGCGTGTAATGGCTTGAAGTACCTCAACCGATGACTTATAGGACGATGTGGGTGTGAAAAGTTTTCGAGGAAGACTGGAGTGTGGGCTTTGTTTGCCTTTATCAAGAAGGGCAATGAGCATAATGCATCGGAGAACTGTGCGACGATATGCATTGGCCTGAATCTCCGCAGACGTTCGATTCGGCTGGGTAAGTGTGTCATCAAGGTCGTCATTACGCAGCAGAAAAGTATCCAGAAAACCCTCAAGTTTCTTGGAAATTACCCTCTTCCGTCTATCCGGGCTCTCGGGACAGCCATGAGGACTTTGACCGAACAAGTTCTGATTATTTGAGACCTGGCGCCCAATGACAGTTTCTAAGGCTGCTGTCAAGGCCCGATTGTCGTAGGAGTTTATCCAAATGTCCAAGAATTTGCGCCGAAGGCCAACATCTCGTCGCAAGCGATTGTTGCGTACCAGTGTCTCTTTAGACATGCTCAGAGTACCGCATGACAAAGACGCTTGTATTTTGTGATACATGTGAACGAAGTACTCGGTGTGGTAGGTTTCCAAAAGTTCGAGTCTCAGAGCGCTCTGGTCATGAAAACTAGAATCGCCATTGGCGTACTCGAACAAAGAATTACACAACTGGGCTATCACAGTTTCCTGGTGAGTCAACCAGTCGTCTTCGTACAAAGCAGGTTTCGCAATATCTTCTGCGAGCTTTGGGTACTCAACATTGAGTTCCTGCAGTTTCGATGACCTCTCATGGCCGATCCTTGAAGAGCGATTTGATGTCGACTGGCTAAGACGATCAGCCAAAGCAGACGCTCGTGCGTTGAGAGAAGCGCTCGGAGGTATCTTTTTTGATGCGGTTAGATCATTATTGCTGATCTTGGGATTCATAAAAGTAGGGGAATGTTTGATAGTGCTTTTTTTGTCAGAAAGCGCAGCTCGTTTAGGGCTTGGGGATTTTGTAGAGACGGATACAGTACGAAACTCGGCAGATTTTGAACTTGTAAGTTGGCGAGTCGTATTTTGGCGCATCGGCTTGGATGATGATAGAGTGCTGACTCTAGGCTTCAATGGAGCTTCCTGCTTGACACCGTTCTTCTTCCCAAGGTCGAGAAGAGCACCGGGTGGGATGTTTTCTTTGCCGCCATTCTTGCCAGCAATGTCAACTCTGATTGCAGCTTCCTGAGCGATTTTGTCACTTGGCTGCAAAGGAGCTCTGCGGGCAGATACAGCTAGAGACTTCCTAGCTTGACGCTTTGCTATCTGTTTCTCAAGAGTGTCTACCCGAGTTTCATTCAAGGCTTGTTGTGGCAAGGCATCCTTTTTCATGGGGCTAAACAAGTCCATGAAAACACTGGCCACAGTGGTATCGTCCGGTGGTATGTAGACAGTATTGCGGCGTACATCTTTCTTAAGCGACTTCTCTGTATTCTCCAGTTGCAGCACTGGGGAATCGACCTTGCGGGTAGTTATAGGCCTGGTGGAAGTTTTGGTGGCACTTTCCGGCTTTGGTTGTACCTCAACTTTCTGTTTGGCGGTACGTGGAGGGCTAGGAGCAAAGTTGACTTTGGGGCGAAACCGTTGCGCTGGCTGAGCGAGAAGAGAGGATTTGCGATTTGTCGAGGCGTTGATAGATCCGTTGTCCCTCTTGCGTTTCTCCACTTGGCCCCTGGATTTCTCTGCCACCTCTTCATGAATTTGGAATACGGAGCCGGTGCAATTGGCCCGGCGTGGACGGCTACTTTTCAAAGTTGGTGCTTTGATTTCTGTTGTGAAATCAATTTGGCCGGTAGGCTCGTAATCGATATCATCATTGAGGAAGCTGTCAAAGGTGTCACTGCCACTTTGAAAACCAGAAGACCTCGATCGTGAGGGGCATGGGGTGACTGCTTCACCCAGAATTCCAGACATTGTGGCGAATCATCGATTGACGGGCAGCGTAGTTTGCGAGTACATAGATACGTCGAAATGGAGGGGTTGCAATGGTGTGTCGATTCGTCCCTTGCAGATTGTTGATCCAAGAGAAGCGGTGAGATGGATGAGTTGTAATTTTGTCGAAGAGTCAGATTGAGTCGTGGGTTGGAGATAGGCGGTTCTGGGCGCGTTTAGGGAGATTACAGACTGCGCGCTATCGTCACGCGTCCAAGATCTGCCAAGTATGTACTCCTCATCGGGCCTGAATTGTTGACAACCCACGTTGTCCAGGGCAACTATGCGATGACATAAGCAATGGATAAATCACGTGATATTTTTGATGAGTCATCGGCCCTCCCCAACCGGAACCAAGGCGTCGCGCCTGCGTCAACCAGTCTGGCGCCTCGGTGCTTCTTGGTCGGGTCCACTGGGGAGTCCGTGGAGGTTGGCCGTAATTGCAAGTAGCCCCTAAGCCTGCAGGCGCTGGATGCAGGTACTGATGTGGGTTCCAGTCATGCTTTGTGATGGCTCGTACATCCCTCGCTTGTATGGCCATGTTAGCGATACATCCTCATATTTCTCCGCAGCTAAGAAGGAGATCTGTGGGGTTTATTGAGTAAAATATCATCTGCTCTTTGGGTACCACCAATCACAAATGCGTGCTATCACATTGTGGTGTCGTGTGCTCCCCGAACATATGGCGAAAAGGAGGCGAGTGGGTCCTACCATCTTAAATTAGCCTCCAAACCCTTCTCCTATCTCCGGTTGTTAACGTGGCCACGCTTCTGATTTGGAAACATCCGAGGCCCCCTCGCCGTTGGAACTGCTGCATTTGATCGTGGTTGAAGAGCGAGGGTTGCCTGTTTCACGATATGCTAGACGCGCGCGTCGCCCACTAAGCCTCCTGCACATCCCACGTCGTTCGCCCACTTGTTACTCCGCTTACATTCTGCACTCCACCGCGGAATGACCAACGATCATGGAGTCACTTGTTTTTGAGAACTCGCCTTTAGCTGATTACCTAGAAGGTGCGTTGACGACTTGGACGCTGGAGGAACACACATACTCACCCTTTGTTGTAGGGGAAGGTGAAAACGAGGGCAGTTGGCCAGTGGAAGAGACGGCGCACAATGGGAACGACTCGGACAACCCCTCCTCGGATTTTGCCCCTCGAGGCGCCTCCCGATTTCAAGAGCGCGTTCGCAACAAGCTACCCAAACCTCTCGACATACACAGTGCACGACAGGGAATGGTGGTGGAGAAGTTGTATAGTGCCTGCTCGGTATGCACTATTGCGTTGGGCGAGTGATCTACATTCAGCGCTAATTATAATTCTGAACAGTCTGCTTTGCATGCGCGAATCGGACGAGGTGATAATGAGCGATTCCTCGAACAATTTGGCTATGTCATCGTAGCCTCTCAGCTGTTGAACGAACATAGTGCCCCTTCATATACCTCCGCCGCCGACGTCGTTTCGGCTTCACAGCAAACGGATCTTCCTTCTCTTTCAACTACATTTGGCCTTCATGGAGCTATTGTTACTGCCACAACATCATTCTCTATTGCTTGGTTACTGCATTGGGGTCGCTCCCGGAACGGATCTGGACTTGATCCCAAAAGAGTGGGCGTACTCCTGATTCTAGTTCCGGTGCTGGGAATTTTGTTCTACTCATTCGCTAAGCGGCAATGGCTGAAATATTTGCGACATCAGGCCGTTGAAGCTGCTGGTGCTTTCATTGGTAACGCCCAAGGATTTGACTCTACTGCATCAGCATCGGTGGTCTTCATTCAGGAAGTGGAGTTGGTTTCGAGAGGTTATCGGATGTGAGTGGTCTATTATGCTCAAAGCTTCAATTCCCACTAACATTATATACAGAAGCACACCCCTCCCTCCAATTAGCCGACTGGAAGATCAAGTACAAACCCGTCGATGCTTGAGGCTTCGGCGAACAGTCTCCGAATGCTTTTGGTCTATGCTTGAGCGCTATGTCCAATCCCAGAATACGCTGCGCCCGCTCACAAACGAAGCCAACTTGGAGAAATACTATGACATATATGACATTGCGCTGGAAGACTTGAATCATTTGGAATTGAATCTATCACAACGAAATCTGGAAGACCAATACTCACTGCGCTCATTACGCGACCTTTTTGGCAAACTGTACACCGCCAGAAAAAGTGTTCTGTGCTGTTTATTGGCTCTCAGTGCCGACGGTGGTGCGTCGGACGTCGCACGATGGAGTTCTGCCGTGGATGAGATGCGTGAACTTGCTTCAGTCACGGGTGTCAGTATGACTAAGATGGCAAATATTCTCAATGAAGAAGACCGTGAGTGTCGCCAAGTGTGATTTGTTTCAATTGAAGACGTAGCTAACCCTGTCTCTAGGCGACGCTCCCATTCCTCCTTCCCCGCTGCCGTCCGCCTCTCCTTCTCAAAGCAAGGAACATCTACGGGCCCAATTCCGCAGACTGAACTCCTTAGGCCAAGGCATTCGTGCCTTGCATGCAAAGATGCATATTGTTACCGAGGAGACCAGCGCCAATCTCGATAACCCTGATACCAGTGAATTCGAAGCGAGTTTGCTGGCTCAGTACGAAACGATTGGCAGTGATATACGGTCGTTGCTGCAGGAGTGGGAAATTGGGAAGACTGCTCTGTTGGCCAATCAGGCTCGTCCAACCAATACAGAGCAATCACGGCCTCTGACCACGTTCTTACCATTGTCCCCGACGCAAAGCCTCGGCGGTACCACCGCAGTCGAGGGGAGCCCCACCGATGCTCTCAAAGCCTTGAATGGTGATTTCCGCCCCGACCTAACTCACAGTCTTGAAGACGAGGAGATCTTTGAAGCAGTTGTGCTTCCTGCCGTCAAGAACAAGAGAGCATCCTTGACCCGAGATGAACGCCTTTCTCGCGTTAGAGAAGAGCGCGTGCGGCAGGCTTCAGCTCGAGAGAAGGCGGACGCCAACACAAACATGCTCAAAGAACTAGAAATGGTCATCAAGCAACGACCACGAACCACAGCTTCCAAACGAGTGACCAGTATCTAAGAGAAACTGTTATCATTTGATTTTTACCCTCCTTAGCGCCGAAGCAGAGCTTTATACGAACATTGCTAGCTAGGGTTTGCCCCTTGATACTGATACCCCCATGTGCATAGAAGGATACGGCGAGCTTGGTGTTTCCCGGGACTTTGTTATCTTTTTTTTCTTTTCATTCGCCTCTGAGAGTTGTATGACTTTTGAGTAATTGCCTGGTGCAGGGTCTCTTTTGGATTGATTATTTTCATCTCTCTTCTGTGTATATTTTAGCCTGTTTACCTATTATCGATAGGCAATAGTTCCGAATTTGGACAATGAAACATGATACTTCTTTCCAAGGGCTTGAGTGACTGAGCCTCTATAAAGGCCTGAGGCATATAAGCTAACCCGATCGGGGCATATCGCCAATACGCGCACGCGTGTTCCCCACCGAAGACGCGACTTATGTTCAGACCGCTGTACTCCGTACTCGGGTTTTCACCAAACTTCATCCCTCGACGCTTTCCCCCATATCACATCTTCTCCCACCCCCGTCGTATAGACGTCATCTCCATTGCCTCTCATTTAATTTCCTCTTCGGACATCTCATATCTCATTCTTCATCACCAGTGAGTCCACAAATCAGCCCCGCGATGCGAAGGAAGTGAACTAACATAGTGAATAGTGCTTGAGGCACGATTGGAACAGGCTAGTCTTCTGAAGCGCGTATGTGGAAAGGCTCCCTCAATTAACCAGCGTTCGATTCGTGACGCCCTGACAATTGATCTTCCCCCAGGTTGTGGACGCGATTAAGGATTTGGTCCAGGACTGCAACTTCGACTGCAATGACTCTGGTATCGCTCTTCAGGCGATGGACAACTCCCATGTTGCCCTCGTCTCAATGCTTCTCCGTGCTGAAGGCTTCGCTCCATACCGCTGCGACCGCAATATCGCCCTCGGAATAAACTTGGTCTCCCTGACGAAGGTCCTCCGCGCTGCCCAGAGACATCCTCACCCTCAAGGCCGACGACTCACCTGACTCCGTCAACCTTATGTTCGAGAGTGCTGAGAATGATCGCCTTAGCGAGTATGATATCAAGCTCATGGACATTGACCAGGAGCACTTGGCTATTCCTGAGACCGAATACGCCGCCACCGTGGAGATGACCGCTATGGAGTTCCAACGCATCTGCCGTGATCTTAACGCTCTCTCCGAGTCGGGTATTTCTCCCACTACATATAATATGACCCACTCCAGTTGCTGATGATATTATATAGTTGTTATTGAGGCCAGCAAAGAGGGTGTTAAGTTCTCTTGCCAAGGCGACATTGGTAACGGCTCCGTCACCATTCGCTCGCACACAAATGTCGACAAGCCCGAACAGAACGTCAACATCAACCTATCTGAACCAGTTGCCCTTACTTTCTCCCTAAAGTACCTCGTCAACTTCTGCAAGGCTTCCAACCTCTCACCCTCCGTCACTCTCCATTTGTCATCTGAGGTGCCCCTGCTCGTCGAGTATGGCCTGGCTGGAACTGGCCACTTGCGATTCTACCTGGCTCCTAAGGTAAGACCATCAATCCCCTTACAAGATTTTGAGAACATTGCTGACTTTCCATTCCCAGATTGGTGATGAGGAGTAAGAAAAAGGTCTACGAAGGCAAATACAAAATGAACCCCTATGATAATGGAGAGAAACTGGCGCCTGACGGTGGCAATGAATGATTTTTGTTTTAACTGCGATGTATCCCGAAGCCTAGAAGGGACTGCAATGCATATTTATGATTGCGATTGTTCAATCACAACCTTGTAATCTTGAAAGACTATATTGAGGTCTGTATACCTGGCATACCTTTCTTAATATTGGCTACGCAGAATTTGTGCATGTCATCTGGTAACTCGAAGAACATAAAAGTAGATTTGCATTTTGTAGCATTGGGCATTCTACAGAATATGTTTAAATGTGATAAAATGGAACCTTCCAAGGTTGGCATATATTATTATCCAGAGCAAATCCAGCAGAGATAGCCAATTGACCTGATGAGCCACAACATCTGCAATGTTCATGAAGTCAATTGACCGGCTCTTCCAAAATCACGAAAATTGTCCCCTCCACATTGAGACTAAGAGAGAAGAAGCCCAAGTCTCTTATCTCAAATGACACGGCAGAAGAACAAGAATCCCAGGCTACAACTTTGTCGTTAAGGGCAGGTGCAAGCGTGCAAGTGTAGGCACGAGACCAGAGCACAAGCTATCGAGCGCAAAGCTCGGAACTCCACAATTAGCAGAGTCCATTTAAAAGTAATTCTTCTCAGGCTTCATCCCAGCGCACAAAGCAACCGAGCCAAAAAAGTGGAGTAGGTGAAAAAAAAAAAAAA
>KZ119051.1:0-25748 GCA_002153405.1 Mycosphaerella populi pn0402 | reverse complement strand
ATGCGGTCGATATCCTGGGTAGTGATTCCTTGCCGGTCCACGCTGGCCTGGAGTTCCGCTCGATCCTCCTCAGTCGCCTGGAGTTCAACATCGGTTTTTTGGATCTCAACATCCAAGAACTTGATGCGGGTCTCGTATTTCTCGATTTTGCCCTGTACATTTTGGTTGTAGTCTTCAAACTTCCGCTTATCGTCCTCTAAAATTCGGAAATGTTTGTCCAACTTGGCCATGTCGGGTGCATTCTTCTCCAACTCTTCGATCTGCTCACGCAGAGCCCGGTTCTCCACTTCCAACGACTCCATTTCCTGTACATATCGTTCATTACCACGCGCAAATTCTTGCGACATGTTCTCAATGTGTGGAAGTAATCTTTGCTCTGCCGTTTCGTCATCTTCCTCTTCACCACCTTGGAGCCAGTCATGGTAAGCCTCGGTTAAGAAACGGAAGATGATGCGATCTCCCGTGATATCGAGCCCTGCTTCCGCGCACGCTTCATCGTAGTCTCCATGTACATAACCGTCCATCATTTGAGCCAATTGCATTAACCAGTGCAACATTCCAAGGAAAGTGGACCAATTCTGGCCCCCAACTGCCGCGATCTGTGACTTTGTAATTCCCTTTTCGTAAGGATAGCGTAAATGCTTAAGAATAGGGGGAACTTCAGCGTCCATTGCCTTTTGAAACTTGTACCCAGGGTCAATGCGATGATAAAGCCATTGGAATATGTAATTAAAGTCTTTTTGGGTCGGCGAACGCAGAGTATTTTGGCCCAGCGAATGCTTCATTTCCAGCTCAAATTTGTTGTTGGTCAAATATTCCAGTAATTCTTGCCCAATGCGCGCTTGAAAAGCCCGGTCTCTGAGCGGTCTTGGATCTCTGGGGACACCTGCAACAGCTGGGACTTGGTTGAAAAATGACTGATGACCCATAGGCCCTCCCATTGAAGGTCGAGAAAAGACACTGCTCCGACGCTGGAGATTTGGAGGAGCGGGGTTGGAGGAAACAGAACCAGGCGCATAACTTTGTCGACCGCCGCTAAGTCCATGGCTCCCAAACATATTACTCGAGACAGAACGGCGCACAGACGAAAGACCCGTATCAGGAGCAAAAGCCCCCCCGGAGGAGGCGCGCGCAAAATTTGGCTGTGATGGTCGACTGGCCGAGTTCAGCAGAGACGGTCGGTGATGCTGCGACGAAAATGGGGGGTTGTTGAACCCAATCGAACTTGTGCGCTTGAGTGCAGAAGCCGGTTGAGGAATCGACGAGTAATTTTGGACGCTCCCGAGAGTCTGGATTTGTTGGTTTAGTTTCTTCCTTAGTCTTGCGACAACATAGCTGTATGGCCTACCTCTCGTGGTGGGCGCTTCACACTGAACAACCCAGTATCTTGAGACATTTTCACGAGAGCCGCTACCGCAGCGCGTGAAGGATAAGAGATGTGAAGTTATGTCCACAGGATTTTTAATAGACACACCAAATGGTGTATTCCCAACTGTCACACAATTGGCGCAAAACGATCTGAGGGGAACTTTGTTATCGTGCAGAAGATGTAAACAAGACAGGAGCGGGTCATGTATCGCATCAGGCAGGCGGTATCACTTGCGCCCAATTCCTCCGGAGAAACGTTGTGCCGAGGGGCAGAATCACGAGACTTCCATTTCCGGTGTGGGGAAGCTTGGCGGTCGCTAGTTCCGAGGTCCACGGCCGGTGCCGATACTCAAGTCTTCAGTCTTCTCCTCAATCATTTCTTGATAGAGCCGACACTCATTCATCATGGCTCCTCGAGAGGAGCTGATTGCATCTGCTGTAAGTACAGTGAGAATCATGCCTTGCGCTCTTTTACTAACATCTTTAGGTGACCTGTATGACCAATTACCGATATCGCGTGATGGCGACTCCGCTAACCATAACCACGAAATAGTCCTCCAGGATCCCTCTGTGGCGTCGTCGCCTATTGAGAAGAGAGTCCAGTTCTTGCAATCAAAGAACCTCACCCAAGAAGAAGTCGATCTCGCATTGTCGCGTGTTGGCGAGGATCCATCCGCTGCCGCCGCGGCTACCGCGTCGTCATCCCCAGCCCCCTCTTCACAACAGGTCGTGTACCGACCCCCACCACAAGCGCCTCAAGGATATGGTTATCCTCCATATGGACAGTGGCAGCAACCGCCTCCAGAGTAAGTGGCTCTGCTCCATGGGTATTACAAGCTCTCACTGATTGCATTACAGGCCGCCAAAGCGTGACTGGCGAGACTGGTTTATCATGGCTACAGTAATGGGTGGTGTAGGATATGGGTTATATTTTGTTACTAAGGTATGCGCGCGCTTTTATTCCGCCGTATTTGGTTCAAGCTAACATATATAGCGTTACATTTCTCCCCTTATTGCCCCGCCTACTCCCCCTCAATTGGAGCAAGACAAGGAAAATATCGATGAGCAGTTCACTCGCGCCTTTACTCTTATCGACCAACTCTCGACAGATACTGCTGCGCTGAAGGAGGCCGAGGAAGCTCGTACAGAGCGTCTAGATTCGGCTCTCAAGGATGTTGAAAGTCTTGTTGCAGACCTGAAGACCTCCTCCCGTCGCCGAGACGATGAGACTCGCCGAATTAACGACGAGGTCAAGTCTCTGAAGGATGCTATTCCTAAGGCCCTCGAGGGCGCTAGAGAGGGTAATGAGAACCGATTAAAGGAGCTGGGGTCCGAGCTGAAAAGCCTGAAGGTCCTCTTGGGTAACCGTCTGGGTGGCAGCGGTGCGACTCCCGCCGCAGGTAGAACCGTGGGCAGCACAACACCTGTTCCCAATCCTTCTCCTACCCCTGCGGCTGCGCCTACCCCTGCCGCAGAAACTCCTAATGGATCATCTAACCCAGCCACCAACGGTCTGCAGGCAACTGTGACATCTCCCGAGCAGGAGTCGCAGTCGGCTGTTCCTCCAGCAGCCACCACCCAGACCCCAAGCAGCAACCCTCTTTCACAGCTTAACCGATCTGCATCCATCCCCGCTTGGCAGATGGCTGCGGCTAATCGGAACAAGAGCTCTTCGCAGTCCAGCCCTTCCCTGGGTGGCGACAAACCGGCCGAGCAGAGTGCGCCAGCCAGCTAAACTGAGAATCAGATTGCAACGGAGCTATGTACATTTCTTCGCTTAGATGTATTTATCACAACAAATTTATCTTCCTTTTTCTCGAATCTAACACCTCGTCTTAATTGTGAAAATGAAGTAATTGTAGAACAAAGACGATGGTCAAAATGTAGTTTGATTGGACTTGGGACCTCGGGCTGCGATAAGTCCACTGATAAGGCAGCTGGTCTAGCGTGCGGCGAAACCCTCAACAGTGACATCTTTTTCTTCAACCACCTTCTTCGGTTTGAGGCCAACGAATATGCCTTCACCATCCCGCAAATCACACTCCCCGTCTACGTCGAAAAACGATCGTCATAGTCGTCGAAATCCCCACCGCCATTCACATTCTCACCGACACCGTGACCACTCGCGTTCGCGCTCACCCCATCGATCAGACAGGCACAGATCAGATCGCCACCGACGACATGATAAAGACCGGGGACATCACAGTCGCAGGAGCAGAGAGCCCCCATCAGCACCTGTGGTCCTTCCACTCAACGCTCGGGAACTCTCAAGACGGGATTTGGAGGCGTATGAGCCGATGTTCGCCATGTACTTAGACATCCAAAAAGGCATTTTTATTGAGGAGCTATCGGAAGAGGAGATTAAAGGTCGCTGGAAGAGCTTTATCGGGAAATGGTGAGATTAAAAGAAGCTATTTTACACGTAAATTCCAGGACTGACAATTCTCTAGGAATCGCGGCGAATTAGCTGAAGGATGGTACGATCCAGCTACGCTGGAAAAAGCTCGTCAAAGTGCATCGGAGCAGCCCCCAGCTTCGCGTAATCGTCCCGACTCGCCAGATTACAATGTTGGTGGCCGGGCGCACGAGAAGAATGAACAGCCACAACCCATGGCCGATGACGATGACGAGGATGATGATTACGGTCCGACACTACCCCATCCAGGCTACGGTCGAGACATGGCGCATTCAGGACCAACAATGCCGAAAATCCAAGATATAGAACTCAAGAGAGGTGAGGTTAACCCACCAATATCCGTCCTTAGTTGTCTAACATTTGCATATAGAAACCGCAATCGAAGATGCCATTGCCGCACGGCAAGGATCTCGTCAGCAGTATCGCAGTGAATTGAGTTCTCACAAAGCTGAACATAAACACATTGAAGACGAGATTGCGCCTCGCGCAGAACCGGGTACTCGAGAGCGGCAGCTCGAGAAGCGCCGAGAGGCGGCAGCAGCAAACAAATCATTTGCTGAGGCACAGCGTGGTGGGTCTCCTGAGGCTGCACCAGAGGAGCAATTAATGGGCTCGGGAGATAATGACCTCACCGCGCTGAAACGAGAGAAAGAGAAAGAGCAACGGAAAAAGAATGAGCGTGAGCTTCGTAGAGAGGAAATCCTCCGCGCACGTGCAGCTGAGCGCGAAGAACGTGTACAACAGTATAAGCAAAAAGAAGATGAGACTATTGGTTGGTTGCAGGCATTGGCGAAGCAACGATATGGGTAAAGTACTAGGACAGTGATTTATCGTGAGGGTGGTTAAACTTCTATGGACCACCTATTTTACTGATTGATCTATAATTCTAGCCCGCCACAATCCCCCTCATTTGTATTTGACATAATTTTCCATAGTTAGTGTTTAGTTGCCAAGATGGTACTGTATAATGATCAACACCTTGAAACCCAAATCTCGTCTGGAAGATAATAGGTGGCCGATATAGTAAGATAGATGGTCTGGCTAACAGCATCATTACCAAGTAATACTACCTAGGCACGCGAATCTTACTCCTAAATGGTCTACCCATCTTTACAGCTTGAAATTCGTTTGATGCGAGCACTGTCTCGCGCTGTATATAATGAAAGAGGTAATTTCTATCCATAGTACCCCTAGAACTCATTTAGTGTAACCGGAAAAGTCAAATATCCAGGTCCTTGTATATGCTTATATCCAATTAAAATCCTTTAAGGACTGCGCAACGAGACCAATGAATGGATCTGCTTCCCTTCCGCATCAAAGTTCTTAGGATCTAGCCATTTCTCAAAAGCAGCACGCACAGCTGGCCACTCCGAGTCCAAAATAGAATACCAAGCGGTGTCCCGATTTTTCCCCTTGACAATCATATGTTGGCGGAACAGGCCTTCAAAAGTAAAACCATAACGCAGAGCTGCACGCTTTGAGGGCTCATTAAGATTGTTACATTTCCATTCGAAACGACGGTAGCCTAGCTCGTCGAAAGACCTCTTGGCTAAAAGGTAGACGGCCTCGGTGCCGGCGGTAGTACGCTGCAGCGCCGGCGAGAACACAACGAAGCCGATCTCAATCACACGATTCTTCGAGTCAATACGCATGAGAGAGAAGAACCCGACAGCCTTGCTCCGGGCCTTGTCAATCAGGGCATAATGGTAAGGATCTGAAGACCGTGCGTTCTGCTCGATAAAAGAGACGAAGCTTTCTTTATCATCAAACGGGCCGTCGGGAATATAATCCCATATGAATTGGTAGTCTCTTGATCCAAGAGCTTCCCAAAGTTCATGTGCATGTCGAGCTTCGAGCTTTTCCAATCGAATCGTACGGCCATCAAGAGGTGTTGGCGATGGCTTTTCGGCAGGGTGCGTGGCCACTGGGATTCCAGGAGTGCCGCTCATTGCTGCGATGTAAAGAGAAAGATAATAGAGAGAACAACCGGGCGCTATCAAATATTTAAGGCGGGAAATGGCTGATTGCAGGCGGCCGAGACAAGCGAGTTCTGATTTATACTTGTAGATATGAGATCTCCAGAGTCCACGGGTGCCCCGTAGGCGGGTGACTCAGGGCTCTCGGGGAAACGATCGAATCACAGCTGGGCGACTCGGCGGACGCGGGGCCTTCAATCTATAGGCCACGGTCAACTCCGCCGCCTATCACGAAATCCAGTATCGTAATGAGGCATTGAGCTGGGTCTATGCAGGATCGAGGTCCCTGCCACGGCCAACGTGTAAATCCCTTGCCGGGATTTGGTTGTTGTGATGAACATGACCTCCATCGAGTGAATTCTCAGAGGTCTCAAAGGATTCCCTACACACGACCTATTCTGCAGTAGTCTTGACCTCGGGACTAATTGCCAACCTTGGAAGAACCAAGAATTGACTCATATTCTGGGCTTCGCAATTGCCAGTGTCCTGCAGTACTTTGGATATTCGTACCCGGCTTGATGTATATAGTATTAGTCTCGGGACAACAACCGGATGCTGCAGGCCATCGTCGCCTGGAGGCTTCTATTAACCACTTTATCCGCTAGATTCGGATGTATGTAACCTAGTGTCGTCCTTTTTGCAGTTAGATCGATCAGGAATGAATGGGTGTCTGCTCAACGTGGGAACCTTGACCCCCGGGCCCACTGAGATCACTCGTACTTCCCAGATGAATTTACCCTTGAATTTAACGGATAGCTGGCTTATTGATTCAATGGATACTTCAATCTACCGAATAGTTGCGGTTCTTGTTCAGCATTATTTCGTTGAAAGCCTAGTCGGGGCTGCCTTTTACAAGTGAGCCCAAATTTTTTGGAAGATTTGCGAGCAGGGGAGCCTTTACTTGCAACCTTAGAACGGTTTATAAAACGATTGAGCCTAGAGTCCTTTCAAATGCTTTTTCAGCGCCCCTGGTAATCAATGCGGTATAAAAGCGGGCAATAATCGTCAAGTCTGATCAAAGTCGATGGGAGCTTTGGCCCCATGGAAAAATGTGATGCCTAATCTTTTATTTTATTGGGAAATTCGAAGATTTATCAGGGAGCGTGCTGAAATTTGCCTCTACACTTTATGACCGGAACTAAGAGCGATGATCTTGATAGTTCGAGGAACCAATCGGAGGGACGGCCGAGGCTGGGTTGATGAACCACCGGTATTCTTGAACATCTCGTCAAGATATCATCATATTGCTACTTTCAAAACAAAAATAAAAATGAAGGTTACTTGCACTAAAATGCAAGTATGGAATCCTAACCGCATTCTCCCTATCTTGTTAAATCCCAACCGTCTTGACTTTCAAAGCATTACAGCTCAACAAACCATGCCCACTGATAGCAAGCCCCGTGTGATTGTTATTGGAACTGGATGGGCAGGATACCATCTTGCTTTGGAACTGGATTTGGTAAAGTGGCATGTCACTGTCATTTCTCCGGAAGTGACATCGACGATCACGCCTCTTCTTGCTAGCACAGCGTGCGGAGTTTTTGATTTCCGTCTTGCCCAGGAGCCTATCCGACGACAGCATCGAAGCGACCTTCAGTATCTCATGGCAAGAGTTCGAGACATTAACTTCGACGAGCAGAAAGTTCTTTGTGAACCTGCTTTTGACGGCATGGAAGATCAGAAGTTTGAGGTTGGCTATGACAAGATAATCATTGCCCCCGGGTGTAACACAAGTACTTTCGGTATACCTGGAGTGGCTGAGCATGCAATATTCATGAAAACTGTACAAGATGCCACAGCTCTGCGCAACCGAATACGTGACAATTTAGAGAAAGCTTCGCTCCCAAATACATCAGAGGATGAACAGAAGAAACTTCTACACGTGGCCATCGTTGGCGGAGGACCAACCGGGATTGAGATAGCTGCAGAGCTTTCAGATCTATTTCGAGATGATTTAGGCAGGGTTTACAAGCACGTTCGCGACAAGATGTCTGTCACTGTACATGACGTTTCTGACCAGATCCTTTCTCCCTTTGATGCCAAATTATCGGAGTACGCAACAAAATCCCTGAATGCCCATCGGGTTAATATCAAGACAAGATCAATGATCACGAAAGTTACTGCTGATAACCTCGAGACTAAAGAGGGTGTCATTCCCTATGGCATGCTGATCTGGACTGCGGGAAACAAACATGTCCCGCTCACAGAGACTCTTCAAGTCCGGAAATCTACACACGGCTTCCAGAGGATTCTGACAGACGACAGACTTCATGTTCTGAAAGAAGACGGGACCCTATACCAGAATGCTTTTGCACTAGGTGATGCGGCTGATATTGAGGGTGGAGAACTTCCGACAACGGCTCAAGTAGCCTTGCAAAAGGCTCGGTATCTAGTTCGTCAATTCAACGGACTCTCCAAGGATCAGCGTCCATTCGACTATGAGCAAAAATCACTCATCACCTACACGGGAGGAAAAGATGGGGTGATTGCTGGCAAGAAGGACTATAGTGGATATGCTGCATGGCTCGGTTGGCGATCTGGTAATTTGATGTGGACCCGATCCTGGCGAAGGAAATTTATGATTACCTTGTCGTATATTCTTAATTGGTTTGATGGACGTGATATTGCGCGGAAGTAGGCATTTGGCGGAGGCTTCACCCTGTTTTGAAGTATTGGGCTTGGGAAATAGAATCGCGATACCGATAAATGAAAAGTACCTGCTTGAAAACTGGGCCAATAATTGCTACAGAGCCCTCTTGTATAGACGCTCCAATAACCGGATGCATCATTCTACAAGCAGATAGGTAGGTAGTCTCCATTTAACAACCTTCAAGGTTTGTGTGACATCAGATTTCTGATAGCGTAGACAAGTATCTTACTGGTCCCTAATTTATTGTAGAATTCATGTTTTGACGGCATGAGAGCTTGCAAAAAGTGGAATCTAAAAATATCCAGCAAAGAGTTCGAATCAATTTATCCCAAAGGGAAACTAAAACAATGGTTGGTGTGGTATTGGAAAACAATAAGTTCACAAATTAGTCGACGCCGTTGCCAACTTTAACTCTAGGTCTAATAGCCTGCCTTGTGGCCCACAAATAAAGTAGGCTATCTTTTCTAAAAAGCCGCCTCAAAGGATTATGCTCGGATTTTTGACCGGTAGGTTAGCTCCGGATGTTGTGTCTCAGCGCCTGAAGGATTCGCATTAGTTATTACATTCAGGGGGGGCCGAAAGCTGACAGCCTATCGGCAAGCTGGCTCTTAGCTTCTCTTGGCCAATGTACTAAGCGGCTAAAGAAACGTTGGAAGGCCTTAAACCCAGGACACTGGTACTGATACAATGGATAGGCATCTGCGGCTGTTGCCGGGGTGCGTCGGTTCGAAGCCTGTTAAGATGCGGGTCATCTTGCTTGAGCAGGACACCAGTTGTAAGTAAGAACAAGGGCTTTATTGTATTAATCTCCGCGGCCCTCTCCGATGCACTCCGGGTAGATGTATTCGTCGACTGGGCTATCCTTTTGGGTAAATAGGCATTCTCTGAAGTCTTGTGGGGGACGTCCGGAGTTCATTGCGATCAATTACCATGTTAGCCTGACTTCCCATTGCTGGATGATCAAATTATAAATACCCCCAGCCAACACTTTGACTAAAAAAAAATCATGATCATCGAGCTTTGACCAAACTTTCTTTCAAAGACCGCCATCATGGCTCCTAACCTGATTCCATGCATGCTAGACGAGATTGCTCGATCAGACCCTAACAGAGTCTGGGCCGAGACACCGCAGTCCCCCATAGGATATGACTCTGGCAAAAGAGTAATAACATATAGCGCTTTGGCAAATGCCGTGAACGGGGTTGCTTGGTGGCTTCTTGAAAACCTGGGACCTGCCAAGGATTTTGAAACGATCTCATACATTGGGCCCAACGATTCTGGTCACAATATCGTTCTCCTTGGAGCGGTCAAAGCTGGATATAAGCTGCTCCTGACTTCTCCACGGTATGGAGTTGTTGGGCAAGTGAGATTGATGAAAGAAACCAAGTGCAAGAATCTGCTGGTGTCAGAGAGAATCCCACAGTCTCAGACAGACCCTCTTGTTATAGAACATGGAGATTTAAGCGCATGGCCCCTTCCGTCCCTATCGGAATTTTTTGATGTCAAGCAGCGCTATTTCCCATATGATAAGTCCTATGAACAGGGCAAAGCTGAACCACTTGTTGTGATCCATACTTCGGGCACATCAGGGTTTCCTAAACCCATTGTGTGGACTCATGAATGGGCAACGGCCTTTGGCCGCCAGCGACATCTCGAGCCACCTAAGGGCTATGAGAACCTTGAAACTCCTCTCCATGGGAGCAGAAACTTGAGCCTGATGCCGCCTTTCCATGCTGGAAACTTGTTCTATAGTTTGCTCTTCGCCTTTTATTGCGAAGCAATCAGCATATACCCACCATCGGATATGCCCCCAAGCGCTCAAACAGCCGTCCATGTGGCGGAAGCGACCTCGGTACAGAGTATTACTGCTTTGCCTGCTACTATAGATGAGTTGGGGGCAAACAGTGACTATGTCGATGCTCTTTTGCAAAACGGTGTACACACAATCTTCTGGGCAGGCGGCCCGGCATCACCCAGTTCTTCAGAAGCAGTAGCTAAAAGTTTCAAGCTATTCACCACCTGCGGCTCAACTGAAACCGGCATGTGGCCCTCTATCCGTGTTGCTGGGCCTTGGAGTCCCGACACATGGCGATACATGTGTTTCCATCCCGGGGCCGGAATCGATTATCGAGAACAGGTTGACAATGTATACAGCATAGTGTTCGTCAAGGGCGAAGGAATTCCCCTTCCCCCGGCTCTCTATCTGACTAGCGACGATGAATTTGACACGAAAGATTTGTTCCATCATTGCTCAGACCTAGGCGAAATGCGTTGCTGGGCGTATCGGGGACGCAGCGACGATCTGCAAGTTCTACAGTCAGGATTCAAATGGCACCCTGTCGCCACTGAGCATCGGATCATCAATGAAAACCGAGACGTCATCCAAGAGGTCTTGCTAGTTGGGACCGGCCTTTCCGAGATTATCATGCTTCTCGAGCCTACGCAGAAGGTTCAGTTCCAGCTTGACCAAGCCCAGCCAGAGTCATCAACCAAGAAGCACGATGAAATACTAGACGGAATCTGGCCTACTGTTGAAAGCGTCAATCGGAATACTCCTGTGTTTATCAATATTGACCGGCAACACGTTGTTTTCGTGGAAAGCACTCGACCAATGCTTCGGACAGCCAAGGGTAATGTTCAGCGCAAGAAGACGGTGGAAGCGTACGAGAATGAGATTCACGCAGCATTGGGGAACACGAGTGTCGTGCAGAGCGTTTACTGACCTGATCAACCATTGGATCAAGAGCAAGGGCAAACATGACTGGCCCAACAGCCGAATTAATGGCCTCTATAAACGTCCTCCGGGTATCCGTAGATTTGTACAAATGCATACAATGTGTATATATGCTCTTTACCTGAATTCTGGTCGTTCCGTCATTCCATGCAGATGCTGCGCTGCCATTGTTTGAGAAATCATGGTCGTATTGTGGCGCATCTGGTGCCGCAAGGAGCCGCGCGGGACTGTTGATCAATACACTCGGTTGTTCGGACGACGGAATGACCGAAACCACCGGATGTTTGTAGTTTTTGCCCCTTCTGAAATGCCTTACAACTGAGCATTTTCTCTTGATAGGATTGATATTCTTCCACAAGATCTACGACCTTGATCACCACTACACACACAAACAAGTCTCGGAAATGGTTGGCACGCAAAGCAAACGCGAGACCCCCCATGTTCTCATTGTTGGAGCCGGTAAGTCGGAAATAAGCTACTGGCTTATGGGGAAACGCCTGAAATACCGTTGGCTAACGTAACTTTGCATAGGTGCTGCGGGTCTTTTCATCGCACAAGGCCTCAAAAAGGTGTCGTGGAACCTCCCTTGAAAGACTTTATCTAGGATCCATCTTATTGACTTTACATATAGGCAGGAATCTCATCGACAGTTTATGAGCGATACGCAGAGGAAAAATACTATGAAAGATCGGGGCAATGGACTATGGCATTGCATTGGTCACTTCCCTTGATCGAGAAGCTCCTCCCTCCAGACCTGTACAGCCAATTGCATACGGCTTTCACCAACAGATGGGAAGAACCAGATAACACTGTGGCCTCTAAGATCCCAATCAAGAATGGCGCAACTGGGGAACTACTAGCTCAGATCCCTATGCCCAGCCCACAGCGTGTTGTCAGAGGCAAACTACGCAATCTGATTAGAAACGACATTGAAGTCCACTTCGGCAAACGATTGACTGATCTCAAGATCGAGGATGATGGCGTTCTTGCCATTTTCAATGATGGGGAACTAAGCGCGAAAGGATCTCTAATAATTGGAGCTGATGGAGGTGAGTCCTTTCAATTCGCAGTCGACTGCCCACCTTTCTAAATGATAGACAGCCCGAAGCACAGTCCGGAATCATTTGGTTCCTGCAAGCGCGTCCGCATTGGATGAAGCTCCCACGACAAGTTTGGTAAGATCATTGGATATGATTGCTGCGAAACGTGACTTACTTGTTTAATTAGACGATCTTCCGGTCATTTCCCAGGGAGCAGGCCCTGTACCTACGAGATCGGATACATCCCATTGTGAATGTACGATTCCATTTGGATTAAACGACGTACGTTATTGCTGATTATTCTCATATGATAGCTTTTGCCGCATCCAGCATTGAACTCCCACATATTCTCAACAGGTCAGTACTCCGAGCCAGGGTATGGACCTCTTTCTTTGACAATTTGTTAGTGATTGATATCGTGGACCCTGAAAAACCAGAAACATGGATCTTTCAGATTTCCGTTTCATTTTGGAGTAAAGATCCTGTTCCTGGCCCTATCGAGAGCCGGCGTTTAATAAAGGAGTTCTTATCGGTCTACTGTGAGCCATTCAGATCAGTTGGGGATTGGACGAGCGATGATATCCCTGTCAGCTCAGAGAAGGTCAGTTATCCATTGAACAGCTTAAGAATGGTTCCTCTTTGAAACGAAATAATGTTGACATCTTGAACATAGTACCATTATTGGGGTAAGATATGCCCCTGGGAAAATTTAGGTGGTAGAGCTGTTCTTGTGGGCGATGCAGCACATCCAATGACACCTCGTAAGTCTTATTTCTTATGTTTTTATTCTTCATTTTCCGTGGAGAAGATACAAGGCTGATATTATTGGGCAGATCGAGCGCAGGGTCTGAATAGTGCCATTCAAGATGCCGATGAAGTAGTGGATGCGATCAAGAAAGCTGTCCATGAGGACCAGGACATGAAGTCTCTATTGGATGTGTATGCAGAATCGGCCTACAAGCGAGGCAAGGTCGATATTGATATGTCTGTCAAGCAGATGTATTCATATCATCACTTTGAGGCTCTCATGAATGGCCCACTCATGAACGGAGGCTATAATAAAGCCAATGTCTCAGGATGAACCCTGGGGCGTGTTTCTGTGAGCTATTCATGAGCTCTTTGGCCAGATTGACATCGTTGAAGATCAGGGGCTCTGGGCTATCTATCGATCTTGTATTGAGATCGCGGGGATCTCCGCTCCAGCTGATTGTTTCCTTCCAACCAGCTTTTTCCCTTCTTCTTTTAGCACGTATCTCAAGATAGCATTGTAGCATTCTTTCGTTATCATTCTTTCATTTTGCCTCTAGTATCTTCCCCTAGAGCCTTAATAATATTGAATATTCTGCCCAATTATGCAGTCTTTTTTGCACTTGAAAGAAAATCAATCACCCTTCGTGACGATTTAGCAGCATATGATTTTGATTGCTTTTGAGTTCATTGCTTTTTAGATGATTAAGTACCACTAAATATTAATAGCTCAGTCAAGATAACACTTCACACATATCGCCTGGGCACCTGGCACGCCTCTAATTTTTTTTCTCTCTTACACCATCTATGCACGCCTTCCCAAATCTAGCTCCTTGACTAACTTCAAGTCACTCTCTTTCTCAGATGCTGCAAGACCAAAGAATGGCTTGACAGTAACATCGATGGTCTCTTCAAACAAGCGCCCCACGACCACTTCCTTCAGATCCTCGCCTGTCTGAGCAAAATCAGGGTACGCATTCATTTCAAGCAGCCATGAGTTTCCGGTACTATCAACCAAGAAGTCGACACCGAATAGCTCAAACGCATTCGGCAGTGTCTGGAAATGAACCATCATACCCCGTGCAGCAGCTTCAAATACCTCGCCGGTTACTGTGCAGATCTGCGCGAATATTTGTTCTTTCCAGTCGTCTGATAAACCGGGAACCTGATGATCCAAGTCCCAGAAACGACGTACACTACCTTCATTTGAGCTGCCACCTTCCTGGAAGCAGGTATTGGTGAGGTGACGTGCCAAGTCCTTCACCTCATCATCTTCTTCGTGTGGAGCACAGTAGGACTTTGCAGCGAAGAGGGCAAGCATTTCTTTGAAGACATAGACCTTCAGAGAGCCTACCGCAAGGACATAAGTACGGATATGGAATTTTCGATTCGAGGACGATGGCAGAAGCAGCGGGGGATCGATATAAGGCTGTGCAAGGAAGTGGCGTAGCTGGGAGGTGACCACGCCAGCGTCATGTGCAGCGGACGAGTCAACTTCTTCCGAAGTTTCTTCTTTCTCTGATTCACTCTCTTCTTCATCTGAGTCCTCTTCCCACTCCTCAAATATTTCGCGCAGCTGATCTTCGCTGTTGAATAGCCGGATTCCTTGGCCACGGTCACTCATACCGGGTTTGAGAATCCACCACTCTTTTTCGGATTCGTCGCGGTCTTCGTTCTTCTCTAGGCTTTCACGGAGTTCGTACGCCTCCAAAAGTGCCTCGTCAAGGAATTCAGCATAGTCTAGCTCAAAGTCGAATGCGGGCTTAAAATGGTGCCGTAACACGCTGTCTGGATGTTTTGATATCCAATTAGCCACCGTGTTTGAGAGGTAGTGTTTGCGAATGAGTGCTTTGCGAATGATATATGCGCTTGCAAGAGATGTCGAGCTCTCTGACAATACATGTTCAAAGTCAAGTCGCTCATACTCGCGGTATTGAAATAGAGGAGCCGACGGATCTGGGAGTTCGGAGACGGATGAAATGCGTTGGGATCGAATACTATCACCCAATTGACGGCGTAGGGCTCGTTCCACTAATCCTTGAACATAGGGATCATCGCAGTCGACGATGGAATATACCGTAGGCTGGTCTTTGTATCTACATGTCCCCCTCTATCAGAACAATCCCTTGAGATATGAAAAGAAACGTATGCAAGCACGAGGAAGGGGAGCATGATGTCTATCAGCTATTACCAGATAACTAAAGCATATCGACCCTGTATATCTGAAACAAAAGGAAATGTAACCACAATGCCAGATTCTTCACTCACAGCTGAATCTCCCCCGTAAAGCCGGGTGCATGCATGAAGCTCGCTTTCAGAGGCGTGACACTATTGAAATATGTTAGTTTCGTTAAATTTCTTTTTCTCAGCTTGTCGAGGATACTGACCTGGTCATTTCGTTCTTAACGGCCCAGCCGTCGTTCCCAGGCTCGCTCTCCTCAACACTCTGGTACACATCCTTGAGGTTTGGTGCCCATTTGAAATGCTTGTGCTGGAACCGAGACTTTCCCTCGCTATTCGGAGCACCTCCTTGCCTCACAGCCTGCGCACGAGGTTCTTCTCCTGAATCACCGACCCCCTCATGCATGCGCAGCCGTTGCTCATCCAGCTCCGCATCTCCACCGACCGTGGGCTCCACTGCCTGGAAGCAGCTTCCAGACTTCCACTTGTTGATCAGCATATCAGTATAGAGGACCTTGTTCTTGCTTACACCAGGCTCTAGCGGAACATTGACATTATAAAGGTCAACACCGTCAGCCCAGTTAGCATAAAGGTACTCAATCACGCGAACAGAGTGTATGGATGCTTCTGCAATTACATCCGGGTCATTATCACGGGAGCTATAAGCAAAAGACAAAGCGATAGAGCGCTTCCCACAGACGGCAGCCTCCATAGCGGCACCGATGGTCCCACTAGACAAGGCGAACAATGCCGTGGTATTGCGGCCGTAATTTGGCCCTGAAACAACCAGGTCAATCGGACCTCGGTCCTGGAAGTAGTGGTATAGACCGACCTGCACGCTTGCTGCGGGAGTCGAGTTCACCAGGATCCATTCGTCGCCGCCATCGTCGGGCTCGCCGTCGCTGCCCCGAGGTAGGTGGTGTGTGGTGCCATCATCCTTGTGAAGAGTACCTGGGCGGAAATATGTAGGTTTCACAGACTCTCCAATCATATGTGCTTTGCCGATCCATGATCGCTGCTGGTGCGGTAGGATCACGGAGACGATGTGACCGGCAGCTTGGAGTTTTTGGACTAGGGAGTGAACATGCGGCGACGATAGGTTTGACGGAGGCCCGTCGTCATTGGTGACCTTGAATCAACTCTATGAGCACTGTTATTTTCTAGTGAGAGGAACAGGGGGGCATACCAGGATATGCATGGTGAATTGAAGACAGGGAGGTTGAATGGAGGGGCAGAATTATATCCGATTTGCCGCGGGGCTCTTCCTCCGAATCACGGAATCGACTTGGCAACTTGGGCCATCATCCACTCTACACTTCAACGCGCTTCATCGAGCCCTTCTGCCTTCTGTGGATGCTTTAGTATTCTCTTCAAACGCTCTGTAGATATTATCTAGAGTATTACTACATGTTCTCCTCTTTGTTGGGAAGCCTTCCAGGATTGTCTTTTCTTTTCTTTGTATAGGGGTTTTTTTTTTATTTTTTTTTTTACATATAAGAGATGGTAAAGTATTGTTGTATAATCATTATGGCCAATATAATGGTCTGCGCTTCGATAATAACATGTGTGCCTATTAGAGGGTATCTCGAGAGTCGTATATCACAAGAGAAAGGTGGCTCATGTCATTCTAGGCCAGAAGTCAAGAATCAATTTCTAAGCATCATCGGAATCGTTCCCAGGTTGATGACTTCTTCGCCTTTGAAGTCCACGCGCTTCTGCACTCTCCAAACCAGAGCCCATGCCGTCATACGTCTCAGCTGGCAAGCTCTGTAATAAAGAGCTGCTGCTCCCTTGCTCCTCCGCTTCTTTCTTAACCTCGACATCCTTACCAGATGAGCCATACTCTTCATGCTCTGGCTCGTTCTTCACAAGATCGTGCTCTTCTTCCTTCACATCTTCAGATTCGGGCTGAGCCTGCAGCACCCAGTTGACCAGTAACCACGTCAAACTGGCCGAGGCCATCGAAACACTCCAGAAGAGAGAGCTGAAGACAACAAACGCTGTAACCTTCCATCTATACATAAACCAGCTATCATGAAAATTAGCTACGAGTCTAGACAGAAGATAAAGGAATATAAATAAAGATAACGTACCGTAGTCCTGTGAATCGCGCCCGGAACTCCACTTGCGCAGAATACACCTGCAACTTCGCATCGCTCTGAATCTCCAGCCGCAGGGCCTGTGGTAAGTTACATGCGCCTCGCGCGAACTCAATTCTTTCACCCATCGAAACTTCCAACTTCTCTGCCTCGCGGCGCACTCCAAGAACGTAGAGCGGCAGACGGAGCAACCTGCGCGCCAGATCAACCAGGGGCGATGAATAAGTCAAGATCGCCGGCCGACGAGACTGCAAAATGGGTGTCAAGGAGCTGGAGGAATTGGGCAGCACGGAGCCCTGCTGGCAAGAGTATATGGTGAGGTCGACCATGAAGTTCCCGGCATCGAGATTGGCGGGGGCACGAGGTAGGTCGAGGGAGACGGCGACGTCGTAGGGTTGTGTATGGACAAACTCAGATCCAAATGAGGCAGTGCCCCAGGGGTGGCCACCGCTATAGTGCTTGGTTCAGTACTCGAGGACATGGTAGTGACTGGGTGAGGCGGAGACGGGGAGGTGTTTGCGTACCCAAATTGAAGATAGACTTCCCTGTCTACACCAACCGTTGGAATGAACCTGTAGTAGAAGATTCCATAGGCAATGCTAGAAACACCGAGTAATATCACCGTGGCAAGGCCAAAGAGGAAGATGTTTAGATAGATGCGGAGCGCGGTTTTGGAGAAGAGCACGCGGAACGGCGTCAGGAGCGCGTCCTGTTTTGGGTTAATTGGGTACGCCGCTGGCTTGGAGGATAATACGCACCAGAACAATTGCCTGTGATGATGGACTCTCATAATCCGTCTCGTCATCACTATAGTCCGACCCTGCCATCTTGCGCTGTGGAGAGAAGAGCGAGGTTGGGAAGTTCCTCGGCAGAAACGCGGGACAGCTTATCGCCTGGTGACGTCTCGGGCTTCTCCGTCCGATCCGTTCATATTGAAAGGACGCTTTTACTCACAGAAATAGATGGATTTACATATACGGAGTGCAATAAAAAGATAGAAATAAGAAAAATTAGTACTCATTGAAATTGCACAATAAATCTAAATGCTAAACCGAAATTTGATTGATCTGCATAGCAATCTAGGATAGGTGAGTGAGGGAAACTCTCCTCATAACATCAACTCATTTCCTGTAAGCACCAGCGCAGTGTTCTCATTTGATTGAATTCACAGGGTACTTTGAAGATGAGGCTTAACCTCAAATCATGGGTACTTCTCCGTAGTTACAATGAATTGACACTCAAGCACTACGACGATCTTTACAGATGAATATTCGCTTGCGACAATTGTATAGTTCGAATTAGGAAGCCCAAACCGTGAATGCATGCATAACCATCGACTCCAGCTTTTACGATCTTATCATTACAGGTCGCGAGCAGCTATGGAACGCGAAAATATCATAGTATCTCAGGGTCATGCGGAAATCGTGACACGAATAGAAAAGATGCAACCATCCCCATGGCAAATCCCGGCCATAACATGAGACATGAAAAAATAATAATAATAAAAACTTGAAAGCGAAACCCCAGTGGCGGAGAGGAAGAAAATTACAGTGAGGAAGAGGGGCCTGGCATGACCATTATGCCAATCCGTGAAAGTGTGGAGAAGGGGGATGAAACAGCCTAAGCCAGGGGGCGGGGGCTTTGCTGCTGGATGTGCTGGAGGAGGGCATCAAAAAGTCGACCAATCTATTGAGAATTATTAGTACCATTGTCCACTTAAGGTATACACGACTTGACATAGAGACATACCTCTGGGGCCGCTTGGATGAAGGGGAGGCGGAAGAAGGAGTAGCTCCGGTTCTGAAGCAGCTCTTGCAAGGTAATTATCAAGCCCCATGGGTGTGGGCGGTGGACGATAAGACGCTCAAGCAGAACGCGAATGATCTGCTGGCGAATATCCGACTCGTCTTGCTCGGAGAAGTCCACACCAAACAAGCGCAGAATAGTGAAGCTGAAGAAGTANNNNTGGCTGTTGGGGTAGCGGAGCTGGTTTGCCATGGCACTCAAAAGGTAGTAGCGAGCTTCAGGATGCATAATTTGAGCAATCTTCTCTAGAAGAGCGGAGTGAGTCGATGTCTCAAATGCGTTGCGTGCGTTGCTCTTCGACGCATGCTCCAAAGCTGCTTGCTGGCCAATGTATAAGACAAGAGCATTCACAAGAACTACGTCCACGTTGATAGGCACGAAGAAGAGAGCGGTGTCTCTTGTTTCAGGGTTCGCCACGGCATCGTAAAGCTGCTGTGCCACAGTTTCAGACACATCATCACTTTGAAGAGCAGTATCCACAATGCTCTTGATATTGGCGTGCTCTAAAGAACTGGCAATATCACCTGCGATCTTTGGGATTTCGCGCATCTCCTCAATGCGTTCCGCCTTAAGACCTTCGCGGAAAGGATCGGGGAGCTTGTGGAAGGACGATGGGTAGGCACTCAAGACGAGGTTTCGAAGCTGAGCGCAATGGGCGGGAATCACATTGCAAAACTGGAAGTGGTTCTCAGCAACGAATTCGGGGAAATCGTGGTGCAAGATCAAGAGAATGCGAAGAACACCCTTGTACAAGTCCTTGGCGACATATGAAATGTTGGCAGCCTTGAGCTGCTCTCCGATGTAGGAAAGCAACGCTTGCATGATCTCGCAGTAAGGAGCCCAGCCAGCGCGATCTGGCATGTTAAGCATGTCCGACATAAAGACGCGGTGGGAGATCAGAGCAAGCCAGCCATAGACGAATCCAGGTACGTAACGAGGCTGCAGAGATAAGAGTCTTGACGCAAAGGCAAAAATCATGCCCTTGTGCTCTTCGTGATTCTGAAGGCCAGCGACAGAGTATTCACAAAGTATACTGGAGAACAAGCGGAAGAACACGCGCTGGTTGGCGCCCTCTCCACGCATGACCTGATGATGGTTCAGGACCAAGACAAGAGCAGAAAGGATGGAGCCAAAGTAAGCAGGCTTATTGGCCTTGACAGCACCGACGGTTTCACCTTGGAATTTGACCAAGAGGACGACAAGCTTGGCGAGGGCATCGATGTAAAGGAAAGCCTCGTCGATACTGCCGTTGTGGTTCTGTGATTCGTGATCAAACATGGTAACGGAGAAGTCAATGCTCAGACGGAAGAAGAGAGCCGAGTCCTCGGCATTGTTCATGACTTGGCGGTTGTGCATATCTTGGAGGAACGAATGGTGGATTCGGTCAGTAGCACCAGCAGACTTGTAAATGCCGATCCATTCGCTGAAGATATACTCCATTTGATCACGCTTGGCGCGGGCCCTGTCACTGAGGAGTGGATTGACAATCTCAGGGATACCACTTTCCTGCAGCTTGCGAATCAACTCCAGAGCTGGAGCAACATCACCATCTTCATTAAGCCAGTGACAGACAGCCTCAAGGCTGCCAGAAAAGTCCGCTCGGAGTGCTGATGGCTCATCATTCAGAAGAACGCGGCCCATGAGATTGTCAAGGAGTTCCAAGGCACTGACGTTCTTTTGCTGAATCAGACGGGCAAGCACCATGTCAACACGGCGAATATCCAAAAGACCAGCATCGATCAAAGCAGCAGTGACTGGTACGTTGAACAAGAGCTCATCATCGATCTCTGCCAGTAAAGCCCACGTGTATCGTGCAATGATCGAAGACATGTCACAGAGCTTGCTCAGGAGTTGGATCAACACGTCAAGCTCCAAGGGAGTAGAGGATTCGCCGTAAAGTGTCGTGCAGACCTTCAAAGCGGTCAAACGAGCCAGTTCTTCGCCGTTCGGTGAAGCGAGAATGGCGCGTAATACCTGATTAAACCCTTGGAGAACTTCACTGTCGCGTCCAAGATCCTTCACTCGCTCTTCGGGAGCATTACGAGCAGACTGTTGAAGTTCGGAAATAAATGCATCAACCTTATCACGCGGGGTTTGCGCATCCATGAAACCATTGGTCTGGGCTGCGATTTGAGAGAGAGCGTGTTGTGCTTGAGGTGTTCGGTGAGGGACTGCAGGCTGCTCAGCGGGGGTAGAAAGGTTGGGGATGGCGGGATATGACTCTTGAAGGACGTCAGGAAGTTGTCGACCAGAGTCAGTTGAAATGTTCTGGGGGTGTGCTGCAGCGGTTCCCCGCGATTGGCGAGCAAATTCCTCGTATATAGCGATTTGCTCCTTGTTCAGGCCCCCAGGTGCTTGGCGGTAAGGCTCAGGTATGAAAAGGCCCCATCGGTTCATTGATGGGTCAATGAAAGGCTCATTAGGGCGAGTAGCCAGGTGGCGGCGGCGTGCCTCGAGCTGAGGTTCAATCATCTTCTCGATTTCAGGAAGGGATTTCTCTTCAGCGGCCTTCTCCACGATGCCACAAGCAGCATCTAAGTTATCATTCACGCACATCAGAACCAGACCTTCGGGCATGGGCTGGTCTGGGTGCTCTTGTTGGGTCATTCGAATGTAGTTTGTCATGCTGACCTTGAGAGGCTCCTTGCAGGTTACGAGAGCGAGGCTACCAGCAAGCTGCCGGGCCATGATTCCCGCAGCGTGTCGCACCTTATCCTCATCAGGCTCCATGGCGAAGTCCTTCGAAATGAGCTGAACAGTCGATATAGATGCAATCGTTACAGAGCGCTCTACAACAGGAGTTATGATCTCAGCAATTGCTCGCTCTACCGCGTGGTTGACAATCTGTCGCAACACGCCAGGGTCAACCATGCTGCTAGCAGAGGGGGGTAAGACAAGAATCTTATCCAGACTTGGCAAAGTCGACATGATAGCAGCCGGCGAGAGTCTCTCGTTGCGAATACCTTGGCTGATCGTGTTGAGAGTCATGTCTTCGAATGCTTCTAAACCTTCCGGTAGATTTGAAGCCGGCAAAGGTTCTTCATCTTGAGCAGTGCGTTCACGAATAATGATGGCAGGCTCAATTGTCTTGTGATCAAGGTCGAGATCTTTACAAAGCACCTCAATCTCAAACTTCAGGTTGAGCTTGAGCTCGGCGTAGTGGTAAAGCTCAAGCAGCAGACCAAGCACGTCCATCAACCACGGGTTAGGAGGCTTGAACACTGTTGACTTCGTTGCTTGCACAAGTACCTTGCAGGTGAAAGGAATCGTCACCATTAGGCGTTGAGAATCATACCCTTCCAGGAGGAGACCCTTGAAATAAATGTTCTTGTGCTTGACTGGCTTGTCTTTAGCGATTGTCAATGAACCAAGCCAAGCACCAAGGTTTTTGAGGTGTCCACGGTCGGTTGAGGAGTTCAGGGTAGCTTCAGAGTTGAGCAGCTTCGCGAGGCTAACATAGGTCTCACGCAAAACCTCAGCCCAAAGAATCTTGTCTCCAATACGATCAAGAAGATCAAGGTAGAGCTGTTGAAAATTGGGCTGCAATTTGGCACGCTCTTCCACCAAGTATGCTGCGAACCATTGGTGATGCTGGTCACGCAGGACCTCACGGAGATCCTCTAGCTTTTCATCAATGTTCTGCTCTGAGACGTTGTTGAGAACGAACAGGATCTTATCTTGGATGTCCTCGTCAGGGTCTTGGTATAAATCAGATCGAAGAGGGGGCTCAAATTGGATAGATCGGAATTTTCGTGAAGGTCCGTCAACGCCAGTAGAGTCATCCAGGTTTCCATTAGTTAAGGCAGTAGGATTTATATCGTAGCTTCCAACATCACCATCAAGAACTTGAGTTCCTTGCTCCCGAAGGACTTCCTCCGCCTTTTGGAAGATTGGGGTGCCTTGCAGGTTCGGGATTTGGAGAAGGAGGTGGCAGAAACCGGCCCATTCAGAAAGACGGTTGATCAACTGCTCAATAGCCTCCACACCAAACTTGAACATTGGGTCGTGCACTTCATGTTCCCGAACGGCTTCAAGAATCATGCCGAGGCCAACCTTCAGAGTGATACCATCAACCAGACGGAAATTGATGATACCGCCAAACATCACCGCGGTCTTAGTGAGAGCCTCGAGGGGATACTCATGGTAGCAGTGATATTCATCGATCAAACCATGTACCATGCAGGCAAACAGGTCCTGCTCTTCCGGATCGCGAGACGTTTTGTACTGCCGCATCAGCTCTAACATCTCCCGAAGTGTCAACTCTTCATGATACATCTTTCCGAACAAGTCTTGCATCTGTTTATCGACGTGATCAGGGAGCTTATTGTCATTCTCCCCGTTCGCGTCAATAATGTCATCCAAACCTTCACCATAGTTGATCAGACGTGGGTAAGTTTGAATACAAATGCGCTGTACAGGTGTAAGGTTTTCACGGTCGCCGACGAACTCTTCTAGAACGGAAAGAAGGGTATAGACAGTCTTCACAGCAAGACTGACCATCTGCGGAGCGGCTTGCTCCTTTCGTTGCACATGGACCTCATCCTCAGCCTTGATTCGCAAGAATTTGGACAAGAGACTACCCATATCCACGGCGCCTTTCTGGGAGGCAGTCCGAACCCATTGCTCGAGGTCGAAGGATTTCTTGCGGTGAGAGTAACAAGCAAGGTCCAGGGCAAGACCATTGGTAAAGCCAAGCAGGTATTCAAGCCAACCAAAATTGGCGGCATGTTCGTAGATGACAGGAGTAGCCGTAGGGTCTTGCGTAAAAGCAGCGAATAGCTGCTCCGAGACCCATTGGCGGTCTTGGTGCCATGCTCCATGAAGGGCAACTTGGTAACCTTCTTCCTGCTGCGAAATGAAGACCACAAAAGTACGAAGAACGAAGTTTTGCTGAACGCTAGACCATGGTTGTGGAACAGCCAACGCAGACACGAGGAATACCGGTAGATCATGCTGGACTAAAGTTTTAATCAAGAGCTGGCTATCTCCAGAGGCCCATGAATTTTGTGAAAATAATGCAAGGTCAAAGATTGCCTTGATAGCATCCATGGAGCGAAGAGGTGATTTTGAGGCACGCTCGCCTTGTACTTTGACAGGCTCCGGTGCGTCATCAAAGAAGCTAGCAGGGAAGGTTGCGCGGAGGTTAGGTATCTGAGATACGTCTGTGCGCGAGGCAATGAAAGCCGTGAGAAATGAGACTTGTGTTTCACGATGCTCCCAATCACCACCCCAAAGCTTCTGTACATCCAGATGAAGATTGTCTGAAGCGGTGGCATATGCAAATAACACATTATATAGTCTCTCGAATTGTTTAGGCTCAATTCTCAATCCCTCGCGATCGAAGAAGCTGAAGAACTGAGGCCAGTCCAGCTGCTTTTCGTTAGTGTATGCAGCTAAGAGGTTCTCGGGTGAGAACCGCTGCCAGTATTGTGAAAGGATCACGAATAACATGGCACTAGCCAGGTGATCTTCAGACCAGGCCTCTGGGCCAGAGGCGTTGATAACTTCCGTGATTGCATCGACACTTGCTGTCGCGCGAGGACCCTTCAAATGTAGTTGGCGCACGAGGGTATAGCGGGGGTCAACAAAGCTGAACAATTGAAGAGCTGAAGATATTTCGAATGGCATTTCTGCACCCTGATATCGGCGATGTATGGCAAAGACCAAGTCCCTCTTGACCTCCTCGGTGAAGTTGCGTGGAGGATATAGAATAAAGCGCTCTATGGTCATGCCCAGGAATGAGTTTGAAAATTCCGTGTTTGCCTCTACTAAAGGTTTGGCCAAGCTCTGTAAGAACGGCACGAGAGAATTTGAGATAATGGCGTCGGCTAAATGCGATTAAGGGTGATTAGTACAAAGGCGATGCTGCAATATGGGAATAGGTTGCAATTTTACCTTTAGCTCGCAGATCCGACTTATTGGTCATCTTGAAGGCCAGAGCCAGCGCGATCTTCACGACCGGATCAAGGCGAAAATGATCAAGGAATGTAGAAAGATCAAAATCACGGAAGATATCTCCTTCTGATGTGTCTACTGTCTCTGCAATCTTCTGTGCTTGCTCAACATCCGAAGAGACTTTCTGGATCTCCTGGACTAGAAGAGGGTAGTTGCCCGCATTTTCAACGGACTTGTTTACCCCGGGGAAGATCTGGGGTGCGTTGCCAGTGAGCAGTCGGCGGAAATATTTAGAGAAGACCTCCATGCCGTTCGAAGTTACAAGCTATCAATTTTATCATTAGATTATTGTAACTTCAAAGTTGTGGGTTGTAGGTAGGGGAGTAGAAGAAATACCTTGTGAATCTGAGCAGCCTTTGTCTCCCACTTTTCTTTACCTTCCTTCTCCGTGATAGAATCCAACAGGAGGAAGACCTGAGCGATGGATATCTTGGTTAGCGAGGACTGGCTTGAATGAGCAGCCGCTGAACCAGGCTTATCAGAAGCGAAGCCTGTAGGCGAGTTCACGGTTGTACCGGACGAGAGCGGTGAAAAAGCGACACCTCTCGAAGATCCCGGACCACCACCTCCCCCAGAGCCTCCACCACCAGTGATGGAGCCTGCCGCTGAAGCGAAATAAGACCCGGCGGACGGGGTGTGCGCTCGGAACTTTGGTGATGAAAGTGACTGGGCTTGCTGTTGCGAGCCAGCCAGTGAAGAGAATGGAGAGTGTGCGGGCTTAGGACTGCCGCCTGAGAGACCCCTCGAGGAGCTCAGAACGGCAGAAAAGGAAGACG
>MWPW01000745.1:0-12261 GCA_002153405.1 Mycosphaerella populi pn0402 | reverse complement strand
TAGAGTAAAATAGAATATATTCTTAGAATTTCTTAAAATTTGAGTTTTCTTATATACACGTTCCAAAAAAGTTTAGAGTTAAAAAAACTCTTAGAGATAAAAGTAGTAGATCTAGATTCTAGTAAATTCTATCTATACTTAAGAATTTTAACTACTAGGAAATTAGTCTTAGATCTCTAGATCCTATAGAGGAGAAGTCTTATATTAAAATTGGAGCAAGATAGGATATTAACTTAGAACTTCTAAAAATTTCAGCTTCCTTGTACAAAGATTTTAGAGAGAGCTTAGGGTTAGAAAACCCCCTGGAGCTAAAGGTGGTGGGTCCAGATCCCGTCGAATTCTGCCTATATTTAAGAATTCTGACTACTGGGAACTCAGCCTAGGATCCCTAGGTCCTATGGGGTAGGTAATACCGGGGAAGAGAAGAAAGCGCCTTCTGGAAAAGTTTAATTAGGGAACCTGAAGTGAATAATAGGGCCCGAGCGTTTATTGTCGTAAAGTTAATTCGAATCTGAGACTATAAAGCTTTATCGTGGAGTAAAGATCGACTATGGGAAGAAGGCTTTGAGTTGTATCCTCCTATGCTAAGAGCGTCTCGAATTTAGGAGTGTTAAATAGTATCTTGACGTGGTGCCTTCTGTCTGTAATAATATATAAATATGTTAGTGTATATACTTGAATAGGTCTGTGGTAAAGAGACCGCGTCTGTTATTGGCTATAGAACCGGTAATGAATAACTCATAAGAGCTATGTGCCCGCCTCTTGTGGGTAATATCCGCTGCTGAAAATCCGTATAGACCGACACTTCGAAAAGAATCAGAAAGAATCCTTTCCTATATCCTATTTAGAATAGGATAGGACCGACTAGGTGTGTCTGTTCCTGTTCGAGCGGGATATTTGGTTAGTAGATGAAGGGTGTCGGGTGGAAGGGCTATTATATTAATCGACCTTGCGGGACTGCTATGATGATCTATATAGGGTGTACTGCTGCGGAATGAGGTTTGTTACGGAGTGGGGTCTATCGTGGGTGGTTCAGGTTCATAGTAGGAAAACTTAGGACCTGTATTTCTATATTTTATTTTTAGTCATTCCTAGACACTGGAAAGCTATTACGCTGTAGGGCCGCGGTGTACACTAATCGTTGTCTACTATTTTCTACTTCCTTGGGCCAGTAAACAATTCCCGTAACTGAAAGAGGTTTTGCGATTGCGAGGCTCCTTTATACAAGGGCGAGCGTGAACAAGAAGAATGTGACATATTCGGGCGCCTAGCTGCTAACTATTGAAACAGAGGAAGTGCACGTAGCGTGGTCTCGTCAGGAGACCGAGTCGAAGAGATCAATGGAAGAGACGAAACACAGACCCAAGTCGCGGCCGCAGGATGTCTGCAATCCTATCTAAACCCTTATATTGTATCCGACGATGACGAGCCTAACGAAAGGAAACCTTTCGGGGGTTAAACGTGTTGTTTTTCCCCTTGATACTAGCTACTGTCTCTATTTACATAGTTATTGCCCGCAGAGATGACTAATGCACTGATAGTAACTAAGGCGTGAACGAATCCCCCACTACAATATTGACTACCTCCTTCTTCCGCTATTTACGCGTAAGAAGTAAGTCTAGTTTCTAAAGCTTTTTATATTACTTATAAATTTTATTTAGATTTTACTTGACTTGCTCTAAATCGGGGTAATCTTCAATTTAAACTCGCTACTAATTAGTTAGATAGCAAGGATATCGAGTATCCTGCTAGCGACTTTACTATATAATAGTATATATTAATTCTATATCTAGATTAAGACTATAAATAACCTATATTATATTCTTATCGAGCTATAGAGGGTAATAATAATTAAGGAATATATAACCACTATAGCATCTTGACGCAGGAGTGAAAACTTCATTCCCATGGCGTATAACCTAGGTCAGCTGCATATGGTATGCAGCTAACGTGGCTTAGCTAACAGCACGCGCCAATAGAAAATAGTTTCCACTAGTAAGACTGCCCAGGTGCCTATAAACTTTACGTAAGAAAATGTCGATGCCCAGCTGCCCGATCACCCGGGTGAATCTGAGGTAGAACTAAAGTATTCTGGCGAACCTTTATCCCGCCTGTCCTTCCAATCTTCAGCCTCACATCCGACCCTCGACGTACAATGGACTTCCTACCCCTTCCTCCTGGTGCGCATGAGTCGTCATTTGAAATCGAGATTGAGAATGTCAAAGACATTGAATATGATGATGGAGACTTCTCAACATACCCCGAGCGCCAAGGATGGACGGAACGAAGTGTGGGGGAATGGCTTCATTTGTTCCAGAACCCTTCTCGAGAGTTCACCAAATTCATGGAACGATGGCTCCTGTTCGGGATTGTGAGCCATTTATTTCGGGGTGCTTACAGCTATAATGACTTCATTCGTTCGGTTGGAGATCCTCCACGTTTGGTTCTGACAATGATGCCTCTATGTCGTTTCCTTGAGGCCGATATTGAATATCGAGACGATGTTATATGGGCTCCATTTGTCGCCATTGCTTTACATAATCAATTGGGTATCTCAGAAAACAATGGAGATTACGACGAGTACAATTTGCACATTACGCAAACCCTGATACAGGGAATCAAGTTCAGGGGCTTCAAGGATCCAAGATCGCCTGAAATGGCATTTATCACGACCGTCTGGCTGGAAGTTATGATGTCTTGGTTATGGTTCCCGGACCCATTGGACTTTGCTAGTACCCAAAATCTATCAAACCAGCACAAAAGTATAGTTTGGAAGCTTCTTCGACAGCAAGATTGGTGTCCGGCGAATCTTACTACTGTTTTCCATCGTTTTAACACATCATCTCTGTATTTCTTACACGCCGTATTGCCTCGACATTCGGGGAAAAGTCTCCACAAGATGGTCAGTGTACGCACGGCAGGTCAGTTGTCAGAAAGTGATTCTAGTCGTCTTCCTTCCTCTAGCGACCTATGCAATCCCTTCTTCTGTGGCCTGAATCAGCTCAACGATCAAAATTACATGACAAAGCATGCCGACGGATGTAACGGGTGCAACCATGCTCGAGCAGATTCTGAAACACTATGCCGTATATTGAAGAAGCAAAAAATCCCTTTGATTCATTTCGATAAGGCAGGAAGTATCACATTAGTGGAAAAGGAACCAGAAATGGCATATATTGCGATATCCCATGTTTGGTCGGATGGACTTGGCAATCCCCATGAAAACTCTCTGCCACTCTGCCAGTTACGACGACTCACGAGGCATATCAAAGATTTGAGAACCCACGATTGCGAATCCTCTCTTTTCTGGATCGATACCATATGTGTTCCACCAGATTCTATCGGATTAAAGGAAGCTCAAAATTCTGCAATAGGTCTCATGCGAGAGACATACGAACATGCCACAGCGGTTTTGGTATTTGACTCTTCACTATATGGCTCGGCGAGTCTTGGTAAATCGCCAGCTGAAAATCTGATGAGAATATTCTGCTCCAAATGGACTAGCCGACTTTGGACATATCAAGAAGGTGTCTTGGCAAAATCACTCTATTTTCAATTCTTGGACACAAGTCTTGCCCTTGAGACGGAAATTCAGAGACTAAAGGCTGCAGCTAATAGAATACATCAATTGACTATAGTTCGTCCACTTTTGAGAATGTACGATGAAATTCGCTTTCTCGGAAAGCCAGAATCATTATTTACCGAAAGGCTTGGAGCCATTTTTTCATCTCTGGGCGATCGAACCACAAGCTTGCCTTCTGATGAGCCCCTCTGCCTCGGAGCGCTGTTAGGACTGGACGTTTTTCATCTCGCACAAACCCCACCAGAGTGTAGAATGCAAGAGTTCTGGAGGATGCTTCCATATGTCCCCGTATCCGTTGTACATTCTCACCTGGAAAAACTGAAAACTCACGGACTTTCATGGGCACCGAAGACATTTTTGCGTTCTATGGATAATCGGAACGCCGCTGGTCTTCCATCAAATTGGTCCTATCCCGGGACACGTGATGATGAGACGGGCAATGTTACAGAAGAAGGACTTGTCATTCAGAAACCAGGACTCCTTGCTAGGACAGGATCCATATTCATAGGACCGATGATGTACTTCAAGTTTGAAGAAGACGATACTTGGTACACGGCCCGAGTTATGACACGGGAGGTTACAGATGCTATTCCATTCAAACATTTCAATTCCGGGAAAGGCTGGCATTTTAAGTTCAAAGTTGGACCCGAAGAAGGCTTTGAGTATATTGGCATCATTTTGGATCATTCATATGACTTCGAACAACAGTTAAATCAATCAAGCTCTTTGATGGGTGAGGATATCTCAATGGGAGTTGGGCACAATACAAGGGGTCATTTGGTGGCCATAAAGGAAGAGAAAGATGATATCATACATTGTCGCTACCTGTGTCACGCAAATTGGGAGAAGACAACTGGGGAACATGAACTTAGTATCCTGGAACGAGCGACGCCTCCTGGGACTGGATTCTATAAAGAGGGTTGCATATGGGAAGCCGAATATGAGCTCTTTCTATCTGCGGTTGCGCAGAAGAGATTGGCAAATCAATATTGGCACATTGCTTAGTTCAGTGGTTTCCCGGTCTACCTGCACGTAGGCATACAGAGGTGTTTCAATGTTTCTTGGCTAGTATTAGCTATGGTACTCAGCAATTCATTTTTTTGGTTTCCTGGTTCACGAGAGACAAATAGAGAAGAACAAGCGCTTGACGGGAAATATGAAGAGCTAAAATTAAAAATTAACAAGGAACAAGAGAGGCGATCACCTGAGTTCTACCAGCCATTGTGTGCTGTCATTCTAAAATATTCATGTAGAGTGTCTCCTGAGTGCAAGTATATTGACTTGGAATCCAAGAATACCGATCTAACCCAAATACCGACGTACGGAATGCCACCAGCATTTGGGTAGCTGGCCGCCATAAGATTTTGAAGCGTACGGGGTCATGTGGATGCAAATTCTGAGCTGAACATTCAGAGGAATCGGTATGTAGTAGAAGCCTACATGAAAATGGTACATAGATATAGTGTCAAAGTCAAACCAGGGCTGCGTTGAATCTCCAAGGTATACCCATGTATGCAAACATTGAGGATAAGTAATCGACACACATGCATATGCGTGCATGAAAGTCGGACATCATGCCTGTGAAATAATTCTGCTATTGCTTGGCACATCTTCCGATGTCTTGATCATATTTATGTTGTTCGTAGTATCGGTTCCTCCCTTTTCTGGTAGCACAGCTCCAAGTATCTCGTTCCACTGAGAAAACCCATCCTTTGATGTACACTGCTGACGATATTTTCGCCACCAATTTTCATTGCTTCTCTGAGGAAAAAGATGCCAATTCACCATACACTCCTCTTCAACTTGAGTGAGATCGAGACGGGCATAGGTTGCGGCTCGGAAATGATCGGTAAAGTCCTCTCGAATAAACCGCATGAATCGCCCAACTCGATACCGCTGTGCACCTATCTGGTATCCCACAAGCGTAGTGGAAGCCAAGAGTAAAAACACAATCATTATCTGGCATATCAAGGCGGCCATGCCAAGTGATACCACCAGAATGGCGAACAATAGCCACCCGATTAGTTTTATTGTTGTATATAGCCGCGGGTTGGGAGGGCTTGGCTTTGTTAAAAGTGAATTGACAACTATACCCCTGGTGGTCCTGATTGTCACAACATTCCCCCCAGGAATCGTCAGAAACAATTTCACAGGCTGCTCAGAGGTTTTGAACCCGCTTTCCATAGAAGCATCCAGCCCTCTTCTATTTTGGTAAAGCGATACTTGACGAGTTATTACAGAGAGGGCCATGCAAATAGTTGCAATGAGGCTCCATGCATCACCCATAAGACTAGCGATTGTGATGGGACCTATTGCGGTCAGTATCCCCACACCTAACGGTACTAAGTAGATTTCCAAAGACTGAGGTGCGTAGTCAGAGGTAATAATTATTGTAGTACTGCACGGCGTGAGCTTTTCACAAAGCAGCCAACGTTCAAACCAGCCGGCCAAGTCAGTAGCCATGATGCCATCTGTTATATTATAAAGAGCGAATCCCGGGATTGGCTGCGTAATTTGATCGCTTGCAATTGTGTTTGAGGCAAGGAGAGGAAGCCATTCAGCAAACCGATTCCAAACAAGTTGACCCACAATTCGGTCCACTTGATCAGCTCCAAGCAGGGTTATTAAACTAAGAGCATCAAGCCGGAAGGGTTGCCATTCGCGAAGCTGGTGAAGTGGCATTGGAATGTCGCAATAGAGAAATCAATTATTTTCGTGATTATCTCCAGAGGATGGTTTGAGATCGGCTGACCCCAAGCGGGGGAGCATCCCGAGCGGGGAAGCGCTTTATGACTTGGCCTGGGGTTAATGCGGCTGTTTAACGTAGCGAATGAGGCAGTGCCACATACTACCTGCAGCGCCCTGGGGGTTTCTTTTCCAGCCTCTTACTAATCTTAGTCTAAGATATCGTCATAAGGCATACTCCTACAAGCAAGGAAAGTCTTGATGTCCTCAAGTATATCAGTGGGGTTGTGAAATCTATCAATCACCTGGAATCATCTTGGAAAAGTTTGTGTTAAGAAAGGTGGTGTGATACAACTTGGTGTCTATTGTGCTATGGATGATGCATGAACTAGCCAAGATGTAGGAGGGGAGCGGAAGATAAGGTAGAATCACGGGATTGCCTGTACGACCGGGTTGAAAGTGACAACGGTCGTCATAACTCTATAACATTTGTGAACTATTTCTCACCAGCCGTGAATGCCATGCACACAGTAATCAATCCTATGCCTACTTCCATCAATGTTGAACCTTTCCAAAATTTTATCAAGCCCTCCCAAATTGTACTGATTTGTTTATTCTTTTGCGCGTGGAAAGCTTGAAAAGTTATGATTGCTAGAGAAATACACAATTTATCAAATCCGCAAGAAAGGAAAAGAAAGAAAAGATTTTCTGCAAAAATGACAGGCATGGCTGCCACGCCTGAACAAAATTTCACGAAATGTCACCGACAGGGAAGCTGACCCGTATTTTCTATTATTTGATCAATTTGAAGCTTCAACATCTTGATCATTCGCTGTGTTTTGGATAATTCCTCTGGCCCACAATCGGATCTTTGAGTTAACTCTTCAAAGAACCTAATTTCTTCCTCAGCAAGGTCCATCGCCTCCTTGCCTCGACCCTGGCTACCGATCGCACAAGTAAGGTTTATCAATGCCGAAAGGGATATGGGATCGCTTCTACCGCGGTGTGCTCTCAATGGCTCAAGCTCACGGCGAAGCATCATCTCATAAGTTTGGGTCTTTCCCATACTCATGTAGACATTAGCCAAGTTTAAAAACGCCTTGTGAGTTTCAGGATGATAGCGGCCACACCCCCTGGCATATCCTTCCGCGACTTCTTGCAGGATCTGTAAAGCGTCTCTAAGTTTTCCCTGCTGCCGAAGGGCCACTCCTAGGCTGTTCAAGCTGGCAAGCGTGAAATTGTGATCTCGCCCAAGGAGCCTTTCGAATCCCTCTGCCGCTCTGCGGCACATATCTTCAGATGCTTTTAGTCTGTCACACTGCCTCAATTGAATAGCGGTTCCAAAAATATCCAGCAAAGATTGTTGAGTGTCATTTTCGAGAAACTTCGTTCTTGCTGCCTTCACTTTGTCGTAGAGCTCTTTGGCTTCTAGGGTTTTTTCTTGCTGGTGCAGTACCCTCGATATATTAAAGACACATAACAATGTTTTTGGGTCGTTTTCGCCAAAAGAACGTTCAGAAGCATCTAGTACCTCTCTCAGTAATCTTTCGGCACGAGAATGATGGCCACGGCACTGGAGGCAGATTGCAAATCCCTGGAGGGAGTCTAGAGTCTCTGGGTCATCGTGCCCTAGAATGCCCTTTCGTCCTTTCCAAGCTCGACCGAAAAGCTCCTCTGCTTCTTCGAAGTTGGACTTAGATTGCATGATCTTAGCAAGGTTGTGAAGGCCCCTCAAAGTACTTTCACTATTGCTTCCTTTTATAAGTTCAATACCTGCAAGAGATTGACGACTCTTTCTTTCCGCCTCCAGGTAGTCATATCTGTCGTGCAATAGGATCGACAAATCGTGCATGGTTTCAAAAGCGTTCAGAGATGAACTGCAACCCGTATCTTCATATCCCTTCAGGACTCTCCGGTAGTCCTTCTCGGCCTCTACAAACCTCCCTTGCATTTGAAGAACGTGTGCAAGACGGCTCAGCATCTGAAGAAGGAACTCATCATTTGGTCCTAATGTCTTCTCAAGCATCTGAATTGAGTTACGCATGTGGATTTCCATCTGGTCATGAAGCCTCTGCTCCTCCAGGATCTTTTCGGGGCTCTTTATTTCTGACAAGGTCTCAGGATAGTCGTGCCACAATTTCCTTCTAAGTACTTTTGTCTCCACAGATACTACGGGACTTTCACAACCAGTGAACAACTGTTCATCAAGTTTGTCCTGGTGTTCTTGAGTAGTTTCCTGGGTGACATCAACGAAGTATATATGGCCCTGTTCAATGCTATGCGACTCAGCGCCTGGTTCTCCATCAAAAGTAAGGTAGCATATATCACATTTAAGGATGAAGGTCTTGTTGTCAAACGTGGGCGCTGGTCTTTGGCTGGCGATGGTCTCTTCCTTTGTTTCAGGCTTTGCACTATTTGTTGCGAGCTTTGTAAGCCTTTTTCTCTCTTGCGAATAGGTACTTTCGCTGGAGCTTAATTTCTGCCTTCGTATATTGTTCTGATCATCAACGTGAATGGGCAACTCATATTCAGTTTCACCTGTATAATTTTCCAGTTCCAGTTGTTTCCGTGATGAACTGTCTCCTTGTGCAGAAAAAATCTTCGAATGAGAAAAGACCGTGTGTGCAGTCTTCCAAAATTCGTGGCCCGTATATTTGGTCTCATCGTTTTCTTGTTCATCTTGATTCTGATACTTTCCGTTATTGGAACCGCCCTCGGCTTTAGATTTTTCGTCACTTTGTGGGGACGGATCATCTTTGCCCTTTTCCTTTTCTTCTTGAAGCTCTGCCATATGCTCGACTAAATCCGCAATTTTTAAGAGTCTCTGACGCGTTTGAGCTTGTTCGCGAGCCTCGGGGGTGTTCTCCATCGCCAAATCAGGCAATGCGTACATCGCGAGTGGCTCAAGGTGGCTAGCCATATGACCTTTAAACTCCTCATGGCTCAAATTCAGAGAGCAAAGAGGACATCCAAACGAGGTGCATTGAGGAAATTCAGAAGCATGTTCAACTGTCAAATGCGAACCCCATTCGTCGAAGCTTGTATAGAGTTTGCTCGCTGTTGTACAATCTTTCGCAACACATACGTAGGGGAGGGCATCATGAACAATATGCTGCGTCCAATCGTGATCTCGAGTCATTAAAAAGTGGCAGTAGGGGCATTCTGCCATATCTTTGTTGTCTTGAAACTGAGGAGAGGGCGGGACACTACAATGGATTCTCACAGCCGCTCCATGGCCTGTGGAATGGCCAATCTTAGCGCTCCTCGCTTTGTCATCGGCCCAAACCTTCAATATACCTCTTCTTTTGGATATAGCGTTTCCAAGTCGATTAATAAGGTCTTTTCTTGCGTCGGGAAACCTATCATGTACAAATTTCCTATCTGATGACCCCAAGCTCGTGATATATGCTTTTGAAACTCCAGAGAGGCGCGATTGTGGCATGGGTTTCTGGATTGCCGACAACATTTGATCGAAAGAATATGCTATGTGAGATATGCCAGATAGAATTTTCTCAAGCTCTGCATGAACAGTCTTCCGTATCTTGGAGGCCTCTGATGGCTCACTGCGGTCGGGTTCGTTCTCCTGGGCAATCGAGGGTTGGTTTAAAAGGCGGCCCAGCAGACCGACGAGGCTCTCGAGACTGCTTATGAGCCAGTGAAGATGACTATCGAGATGGATGCTGTCTCGGAGCCAGTAATCGAGTGAGAACCCGGGTGCGACTATAAGATCCACTTGTGTTCGCCATGACTTCAAATCCTCTAGCAGGCTTTGCCATTTGGCGAGGGCGAGATTGTTTCCATAGTCTGTTATATTGCTGCATTTCAAAATGCCCGAAAATTGGTCGATGGTGCTTTCGAACCGAGATAAAATAGAATTCGCCATACTCAACGTGGCTGAGAGAAATAATGAAATGGGCTTTCGTCTTATGTAAAGTCAACTTACTCGGTCGGGCACCAAGGGTACTACTATTCATGGATGCCTAAACTCCGCATCGGAATGCGGCTCAAAACTGGAACATTTGCTGTCATAGTCATGTCAACGAAGAACAATTCACCCATTGCCATGAGTCGATAGTAATCTCCAACATTGGAATACATCAAATTTTATATCTTATTTTTACCTTGGTAAAATGCCTGAGCTTGAAACCGTCGCAGTCTCGATAGGCATTACTCTCCACCTCCAGAGCTACCTGCAAAAACTCTCGCCGTTCAGATATACAGATGAACAAGATTGCTTTAGAGTCGACAGTTACCTCGTGGAGATCAACACTCATCTGACTTTTATATATAACGCGATTTTGACTACTCTTGCAAACGCTATCGATGAAGACAATCTTGCAGATCTGCTCAATGATGTATACGGGAAAGATTGGAAGAGTCCCCTGGTTGAAAATAAGGCACAGAAGGGTCTTGGAGCCCGCTATAAATCATTTTTCATTGAGAATTCGCGTCTTCGTGTTTGCCTCAATGGCCTTTCTGAAATCTTGGGGCTGCCAGTTCCTGGCCAGGCTGAGGTATGTTAGCTCGAATCCACCTGTTCAGTTCTAACTAGGCTTATTCTGACATATCATAACTCAAACCAGGGGGAAGGAACCCCTTTACAGGCTCGCGGCGATTTTGACTGGTCCCAGAGACAATATTTATCGACTTCCAAGCTAGAGAAAATCAATGGCGCGCTGAAAGAGATAGGCAGTGGGCTGCGTCGACTGCAAGAAAGTTTTCACTCTGGATCGGAGGATTAGAAGAACACTCCAGCTGGGAGAAATTTACTACATACGGAGTAAGTCAACTATAACCAGTGCTGTTGGGTGAATTGGATAAAGGCTGTGATATGAGTTGAGGAATTCCTAGTAATTAATAACCATAGCATTCTTAATGGAATTATATGCACGATCTTATTACTTCCGTTATATGGATCAGCCTGTAGGGCAGTGCTGTATTGAACACCTAGACTATTAATATCGTGTTTATCTAAAAAAGCAAGGAGACAGACTTGCGTTTTTATTAATAGAAAGTGACTAAGATCCTGTATAGTGAGAGAGATAAATACATTATACTCGAATACTAGCTACTGTAGGCTTTTCCCGAGTTGTAACGAACGAACTGATTAGCTAAGTTAGTACTACAGCCTATAACTATTACCAGTTATATTATTAATAGAATATAGGTATTTTTGAGACAGGAAACCCTGTACAGTACCTTTATTTTAAGGGAAACCCTGCTGTAAGATCAAACACCACATGATAAAGAGGATCTCTATATGATACTTAACCGCGACTTGAAGAAAAGGAATTCTTTTTTCTTCAAGGATGAGTCTTGGTAACTAAAATTGAGATCAAGGTCCTACTACGTTTCAGTATTAACTCCTTATCGAACAACCTATAAATCTATAATATATTATTATTATCTCTTCTATTTATTTGTCTTCTACTATTATACTCCTTACTAGGTTTAATCTCTCTATTCTCCATATTTATCTCTCCCTATTTTAAGGTATAGGTAGACTATAGATATATCCTAGAAGATCTTATACATACTTTTAGATTATATATCTTTCATATTAAAGATCCTTAAAAGTTAATATAAACAATATTTAATATAGTCTATCCCATGGGACTGGGAAATTTGAGGCTGAGTTCCCGGCGGTCAAAATTGTTAAGTATGGGCGGAATTCAACGGGATCTGGACCCACCCACCCTTAGCTCAGGGCCTTTTTCTGATCCTGAGCTCACACTGTATAGAAGTCTATAATCGCGGCATGGTCGGCCTTGGCAACGTTGATAAGGACATGTCCGATTGGCATAATGTACTGACGACTTTGGGAAATGAAGAAAAGTACTGGTTGAGTAAGCTTGTTCATGTCCAAATTATCTCTATGGAAAGACTGGAGAAAGGAAGATCTCTTCAGGATAGGAAGACGCGTTTACATAGACAACTGCGCTAAGCCTAATTCGGACATGAACCACCAGCTCCCTGCGCGCCGTAGGTTACAA
>KZ119048.1:17179-54636 GCA_002153405.1 Mycosphaerella populi pn0402 | reverse complement strand
TTGCCGTCGATGACGACCTATATTTGAAAACCACAGGTCAGCATTCGGATCTTGAAGCCCTCGCGATGCGGGCGGTTTGGATATGAAGCATTGAAGATTGAAAGGTGCGGAGTTCTTGACGACGGTGTTGACGAGGATTGAATTGGAGAGAATCGTAAACGCACCACTGGTTCGATAGAGGACATCCTGCTGTGAAAGGAAATATCCCTGGGTTGGTTGGTTGTCGGCGGTTGAGTCGTTGGAGATTCAAAGCAACGCACACAACGAAGTCGGATGGCAGGCGAAGGGGGCTAAGCGAGCCTGGTTCAGAGACTACTTTGTGTGGACTAGTCCGGGAGGGCGGGAGCCCTAACATGACCCAATCATAGATAAGCACTATGCCGGAGCGGGTCCACGATCCTCCGATGTGTGCTTAGTAAGGGTTGGGTCCCGCGATTGTGTGTGGCCTGGTATCGCGGCGGGCTGGACATTGTAGGGCATTTCTTTAGGGCTATAAAGTGGCCCTACCTTGGTTGCGGTCTGGCTTGTGTCTTTACAGAGCAACGAAGTTGCAGGCTTGCTAAAACAGAATAAACTACTCTTTTGCTTGACACTGTGTCTTATTCCTAAATCGTACCTTTTCTACTTGTTCCAGTACCACACGTTTTGGAACTACAGCACCTCATCAATACCCTGTAGAAGACCCTTCGGACTTATAGGCCCTTGGATCTCTCTCCACACATCCGACATGGGGCGTTAGATGTGATCATCAAAAGATTGGGTCCGATGACTAAGATCTACCGCCCTTCCATAGAGTTTCTCATCTTGAAGCCAAAACAGATGTGCCTATAGTCCGTCTGCCTGAATCGCATATTTCCAGATTCGGAACAACCCACGCCAGCGGGTTCCGGCGCCGCCTATTAGTTCGCCATGCGCCGTTACTGAGCGTTTCGGCCTTCCCTGCACCGCTGGAATTACAATCCCTGTTCCAATTAATCTTGATGTCTTTATAATGGACGAACTTAAGCCGGTCCAGACCGGTCCACCCCAGATTATGCGTCGCAAAACACGTTTTGTCTGCGTCTCCGACACGCACGGCAACACACCATCAGCAGCAGGGTTCAAGCTCCCACCTGGCGATGTACTGATACATGCGGGCGATCTGACGAACAAGGGAGGCTTGACCGAGCTGCGCCGGACGATGGATTGGATTGCTGAGGCTGATTTTGAAGTCAAGATTGTTGTGGCTGGTTAGTTCCCATTTCATCCTTTCTTTGTCTTGAACCTCACATGAAAGTCGGTGCCCGATGGCGGCTTGGCGGGAGTCAAATTCCTTTATTTGGTTGGTTTTTTTCAGGCCACGATGGAGTTCGCGCCCTCTGATCCGGGCCTCTGGGAGATGCTATATCATCTCTTTTGATTGAAGGACTTTTGGAACCATCTTTGACCATTCGCTAGGGAATCATGATGTGACACTCGATCCTGATCTCTATTCGAAGCATGGATCCGAGCTCCATGGCAGCCAACTTGAAGACCCAAAGCTGTGTATGGAGGTATTCGCCAACGCTGCCCCATCTGTCGTAGTGCTGCAGCACGAAGCAGCTGTCATCAATCTCAGCAACCTGGCTGGCCCAGGGACGTCTTTCAAAGTTTTTGGGTCGCCATACTCGCAATTCGAGGGAAATTGGGCATTTGGATATCCCAATCACAGCATCAAGGACGCAGAGTCGCTCTGGAGTGAAATCCCCCTCGACGCAGATATTATCGTCACGCATACGCCGCCGTACTCCCACTGCGACCGGAAGCCAACTGGCATAAATGTCGGGTGCGAAGCGCTTCGCCAGGCCCTGAACCGCATCAGGCCATCCTTAGCTGTTTGTGGCCATGTGCATGAGGGACGGGGCTGCGAGCGTGTTCGCTGGCCCACCACGCTCCTGACAGCTGGGTTCGAGAAAACCCAGGCTGCTGGCGCCGGTGTTGTCACGCTATGTGACTTGCCGCCGGCAGGCAGCAAGAAGCAGAGCCTTGTTGATCTCACTGGCAAACGAGCACCTCGACTCGATAACAAGGGCTTTTCAACCATGGATTTGGCAGCCGATTCGACAGCCACGCCAGCCTCGGCCAAGCTGGAGCGTGAACGAGGCGATGGAAGCGACTTGTCCCGGATATCTCACCTGGGTGCTAGTAGTAGCTCCGCTGATGCCTATTCCCATGGTTTCGGTAACAGCTTCCTCGGTCTTCGAAGGGAGACGTGCATCGTGAACGCCGCTATCACAGCAACTAGTTGGCCACACCGAGGTGGTAAGCGTTTTAACCCACCTATCATCGTGGATCTAGAACTCCCCGTGAAACAGGGCGAGTATGCGTCACGCTACTAGAGGATTTACATTGCATCTGACTTGCGTTTTTACTTCTTCGAGGCTGTCTCGTGTTCTATGCATTGCTAGCCGGAGCTGGCAATGCAACTAGGCATTGCGACTTGTTTTCTTCGAGAAAAAGAGGCTTCATTCTGCGAACTAATGGCAATCTGAGCACGGTGATATGCGCATCCCCGTGCATGCGGTGGCTTGTGACCCCTGCGATACCTCCAGCGCCATGCAGCTGCCCCCAGAGACCCGTCGCGGCAACGGCGCTGTGAGTGGGCGCTTTGATTCTCGACTGAGTCGGCTACTGTGGTTAACTGGCTGTCAGTATGCAGCTTTAGAACGCCTCCATCACTCTGTTCGCGACCTGTCCAGATGAGTGGGGCTTCATGACCGACCCGTTGGACTGGCTGATAGATCCGAAATTTGACAGAGGCTCTGATGATCCTTCGACGCTGAAGCTCATACACGCAGCCCTCTCTGATGCAATACTTTGATACATGTACATTCCTCGTCATTTGTCCTCGAACGTACGGAGTTCTTTCTCATGTTTATTCCTACGTATGTTCAAGTACTTATGACTTGGTATGTACATGGACGCCCGGAAGAAAACACTGCTGCGAGTCCCTGTACAAAGGACAAGCTTAATACTACTGTATTACTAGCCCAGACGTTGGAATTACCGGGAGTTTCGTATATTCTTAATTTCCGTAGCTTGGACAAATTTCCTTGGCCAACCACTCGAGTGTTCCCCGTCGTCTTGGAAACACAACCCCGCATAGACGTAAACTCACATCTGACATACGGGCGATCCACTCAACAACGTTGCGAAAATGCCGCATGCAAGACTCTCCCGCACGAGGGGTGTGATATCGCGTCGCGGCAAGCGCAGAAAAAGAAAAGGAAAAGGGACCAAAGAACGGAGCACAGAATTCGGTCATCTGCAAGCGGGGCTTCGACCGAGAAAACTCAAATCGAGTTCCAGAATCTCCATCACATCCAGTGGGCGCTTCGCGACGCAAGATGTAGTTGGAGGCTCGATCGAAAACCGCAACGTCCATGAACCAACCCTCGGGCCGCCCACCATCTCTGTTGACACACTGGTGACTGACCAATGTGAAAACCGATCGTCGTAAGATCTTCTTCAGGAAAGCTACCAAAAAGCAGGGCAACATTAGTCTATGCGCATGGCGGCCACACGATGACCTTAGCGCAGCTTTCTTCTTTCTGTTTTTCTCTTTTACCCAGCCGCCCCTCCCCCCCCTTCCCCTCCTCCCCTCCTACACCCATTAATTAGTTATTTTCCATGCTTGTCTCCAAATGGCAAGGAGCGGCTTGAAGAAGATGGTGTGGAGAGATCGTTAGCTTGACTGAAACAAGGAGCCGAGCCGACGGATGACGCAGGACGCAGGACGCCTGCGGTCTTGCGGTGATGCCGCGCCAACCCGTGCTTCTAAATGGGTCTTTGGATCTGGTTGCCCATGTGTCAAAAGGCGTGAAACAGTCAGGGCTGGCCCTGCATTTCTTTTGGCAGCCGTCGCTTACTGGGCGCTTCTTATTGTTACGCAGTGCTACTAAGACGTGTAATCCTGTACGCTGTACTCCATAGACGATTTGCAATAGAAAAAGGGAGAAGATCAGACGGGATCGATCCCATCTGCATACACTCGGTTCCTTCCCCCACCATCTGTGCTTTAGATGGACGTCCAATCGTGAATACACCGACAGTCAGCCACCACCCAGCGAGAATGGATCTGGGATCACGTATGGGTGTGTAGCTTTAAGGTTGAAACCCACCACACTTGTACGACTGGTCCACCCATCACGACTGGGACCGGAGGATTATGAAGGGTGATGGGCAGGGAGTGACCTGGGTGTGGTGGTCAGGATTGAAACCCAAAGGACGGGATTCTGCAGCCGCCATCACACTTTGTCAAATGACGGGGCTGGCTTATTAGCCTTAGCTGGGACCTACACATCTCCGTCGATGGTTCCTGCTGCTATCGTCCAGGTAACTACGGCATCTTGACCTGCTCTTTCGGGAAGAGGCCGCATGGACGAACCTGCAGATGACCGCCTCGATCGGGTCTTACTGTGTAGTGGGGAAAGATAGAGCAAGGTGCATCTGCATGGCAGACACGTTTGGGTGGGAATCACTAGTTAGTGCTAATGAACAGAAGGCCCAGATGACTATTGATTATCACCGCGGGGCACTGCAGGGGCAGGAGACCGAAGAGGTAGTGAATTGCGGTGCATTAGTTTAGAGGTCAGTCTTGAGCTTACATCCATCCATGGCCCATGGTCCATGGACTCATGGATCCATGGATGTTTCGCGGGAGCCCTGGAGAGGTCGTAGAGTTAGTGCAGTGGATACTCCAGTAAGCATATGTACTTTGTAGATTGGACAGATTGGATCCACGGTCGGCCAGGTCGAGACATTGGACAGCAATCTATATTTATATCCACATCTTCAAGGACTTTGTTCCAGATCGGGGATCCATGGGATTTCCACGCGGAACTCAGGTACGACAGGGCGTCCCGTGGCTGCACAAAGAACGCATGGAACGGTGTACGGTGACAACAAAACCGCTGATCATGGTGGGGGGGGAGAGAAGGACCAGTCCGGGGGGGCTCGGCAGGTTAATGGGGTAATTTTGGTATACGATATACGCTTCCAGGGCGTTCAGGCTTCCAGGGCTGCTAAGGCTCCCGGGGCTCCCAGGGCTCCCAGGCCCTTCCCGAGGCTAGTATGTAGGCTACGTACAGAGTACATAGGACTCACAGCACGCCGGGGGCCAGTGGCTCCGCGTGGCCCCTAAAAGACACTCAAGGAGAAAGCAAGGCGAAAGGGGCGAAAGTGACCAGCACGCCACGTACGGAGTACCCAGCAGAGAAACCAATCGTGATTGATCGCCCCACGACAGAAACAGGCAGAAAATACCAGGGCGACGACGGGCCTGCGATTGGCCATGAGTCTGTCTCCAGCAGACAAATCGGAAGAGGCGCTCAGGCCAAAAAAATTGGGAAGCACTGGCACAGCAGCCAGTCAGGGCGGGCGATGAAGCGCCTTGGACTTGGGGATGGGGAGGTACTGAGAGGGGAATAGAGAACGGGCGATCCATGAGAATGAGAGACGATCGGATTTATAAAGTTGAATGACATGAGCAGCGATGACGCCTGGCATTCCGCTGGCTGCTATGCATAAATCACAATTTAAATCATAGTCTCGTCCCTTTGTACTCCGGACTCCCGCTTTTAGGAGCAAAGACGCACTCCATTCCACGTTGAGCCCACGCCACCTCCATCCTCTTGTGGCGGAGTGGGAATGTAAATGCGAGGCCGCTACTTGTACAGCCCTCCCAGCGACTTCCATCTCGAGACATTTCGCCGCTAGGCTCGGAGTCGGCACTGCATCTCCCGCAATTTATTTCTAATCCGCGTCTTCCCTAATCCCGGGACCCAGAACTCTCCTGACTGTGCTGGACCATTCTGGATTGCAGTGGGGATTCTTGCCCGATCTCAACTCTAACGTTGGCTCGTCGCTGCTCTTCTCTCTCCACCGCCTCTTCCCCCCTCTCAGTACCCCCCCACTACATACACCCCAATTCACCCCAATTCCCCCGGGGTGATCGTTGTCATTCTCTCTCTCTACACCTGACACATCTCTCATTATGTCCTCTACCCCAGATATAGATCCCTACGCCGAACTGGGCGTCGCCAAGGATGCTACCATTGCTGAGATTCGGGCTGCCCATCGCAAGCGAGTCCTAAGGTGTCATCCTGACAAGATTCAAGATTTATCACAAAGAGCTGCCGCCCAAGATGAGTTCCAGAGGGTGCAGCAGGCCTATGAGATCCTTTCAGACGACACTCGACGCGATCGCTACGACAAGAAAGTTCGATTAGCGGAACTAAAGCGAGAGGTCGCCGAGCAACGGAGACGAACAGGTGAATCAGCATATGCAGTACCCAAAGGAAGCGGCTCTTCACGAGAATTCCGCGAGGGGCACATCGTCGAAGAGCGAGCCCCAATGGAGTCTTTCCTAGACGAGGAATACCGATTTACAGACGAACCTCGACCCATGAACCGCAAGGCCAATGATTTCGATAAGCGACCGAAGGCAAAGACTGAGGAGAGAAAGAAGAGTCGCCCGCCAATGGGCAGCGAACGAGCAGCAAAGGAACAAACGCGGGACAGCGCCAAAGCCTCGCATGCAGAGCGACAACGGCAACGCGACCGCGAGCGACAAAAACAAACATCAGAGAAACAACGATACGACCACCCTGCTTACTCTGATGAAAGCGAATCCGATTCCGGGGTTTCTGAATACGAGTACATCCGCATGAAGAAACAGTCGTCTCGCCGCACTCCCCGGGAATCACGTTCGCGCCCAACAGAATCTCCTCGTGAACCTCCTCGAGAGTCTCGGGAGTCTCGGGAGCTTCCTCGTCGCCGTGAGTATTTCTACGATGATGACCAGTTCAGATCAGCGTACAAGTCCGATTACAAAACCGAGTACAAGGCCGAGTACAGCAGTGCTGCCAGAGCCGCCGAGGACTATATCGAACGTACCCGAAAGGGTATCCCAGAAGATAACTACGTTCGTTCCTCTCGGTCCCCACAGCGACGCCGTGGTTACGACTTGGCCGAACCAGAAACTTCTACTTCACGGCGCGCGAGACGGTCCTCCCGCGCACCCAGAGATCGTTCCTCGTCTCGCAACAACAACAGCTCTTCGTACGAGAATTTGGAATCGACTTCGCGCCCTCCGAAAATGCCTTCCGCAGCGACCCAACCAATCAATAAGGCATCATTGCGACCCTCTTTACTTTCTGCCCGATCGACCAATTCCGCTGGCACTGCCTTCCAAAGACCCAAGCGGGAACAGTCAAGTCGTGATAGTGATACCCTTGCCAAGATGGCAGCGGAAACTATTCCACCACGATCCTCAAAGCAGAAGTACGAATCAACCCCTAACACCTCTCCCGAAATACCCCAGGGCGCCTCGCCCAAGGTTACCACCCGCTACACCATCGAACCTACAATCATCGAACCCTCCAAATCTAAATATCGCACCGCCTCTCCATCCCGCCGGGAACGTGAGCGGGAGCGTGAGCCCCGAACAGTAGTGCCTCCGAAACGTGCCAGTACCACCTACGACTACAAGTCGGAGAGTGCTTCTCGCATTGAGGTCCGCCAAGTGCGACCTGCAAGACCCCATGGCGATGTTGAATACTCCCCCCGGGTCAAGCCGGACGACATCAAGTTCGCCCAGGAGATTCGCCCTGCTGACGTTACTACATCGAGCCGCAACTACTATCCCGAGCAAGCGCACCGTCAGGGTCTGAGACGGTTGGCAACCTATGCGTAGCGCATTGACGACAGCTTTTTTTGCCACTGGGCAATGTTTCCTTCGCATGTTTGATGGATCTCCTGGGGTTTCGCTCCTCTCACGATTACTCATTACTTCCACTTTTTCTTTTCTTTGACACCTTTCTTGTTTATACTTTTATTTCCGAACCACTACTTCCTGGTTCTTTACAATGGATACTCCCGGCTTCCAACTATCGTGCCGGGCATGACAGTTTCCATCTTCCAGGGTGTCTACGGACTACTCTGAGCATTGGGACGGTTTCGGTATGTGCGGGTGACTCATACCCTTGACCAGGGCATATTTGGGTATTTTTTTTGGCGCATCTAGGACGGCTTCTAATGGCGTTCTTTCTCATTTCCAATAATCGACATACATATCTAAGTGGCGCACTTTTTTTTCACGGCTGTCTGTTTGTTTTGCTACTTCACATTTTAACCGCCTTTGGGCATGGATATCTAGATACCTGAGGAGCCTTTCGGTTTCCTGACTTACGAAATAACGCTATCAGCTATGAGAAATATGATTTCGGGCTATTGCCTCGGACTTGAAGCTAGACTTCGAGCCACCCACTGAAAACCAAAAAGAAAAAAAAAACCCCCCAAAAAAAACCTGATCTCACTTCTTGTATCACCTAATGAAATTGTCCGAATGATATTTATCTAGGGCTTGTATTTAAATTGACAGAATCTACCTATTTGTGACTGTGGATCGATTAAATCAGTAACCCCAACCTAGGAAATTCTGTCTCTGTATACTTCAGTCAATGCCTCAAATTCCCACTCCTAAACGTCCAGAGATTGAACAACGGCAGAAATATAACCATCCTTCCCATTATACAGGCTAGAGTGGTCATAGTAGAACTGATAAACACCAGAGACATTAGTCTCCTTAACCCGGAAGTAATCGGTCAGGGTGTTATCCGCCTCCAAATACATAAGCAACTTCCCATAGAACAGGAACCGATCCGTCGACGCCCCAGATGGAGTCTCCTGTCCGGTGCCGGTGAACCCGACAGGCGTGATCTCGTTGTCGGTGGGAATAATGTAGAACAGCGTGTCCGCGTCAATCGTCACGCCATCCGTCGTCGCCGTGGTGGTCAGCGAGCTGTTATTGATCACAACTGGTACATCATCATGTTACTCTAGCGTTCGTGGGGTATGTTTGATGGGCCTCCGATGGAGGGTTTCGCCCCTGGCGATCCACACTTACAACTGACATCTGTGGTGACGGAACCGTGGGTCCATTTGGTCGAATCGCCGGCATATGCGAGGCCTGTGTACCTAAATCAGATCGAATGAACTGGGACATCATTGTTGGGCGGACGAACCATCTGAGTAGAATAGTTTGATGTATGAGCCTTCTATTCCATAGGCAACGATGTCAAATGAGCCGGTTGGGTTGCGTTTGACAGCCAGGGAGGGTGCACCTAAGGCACTAGTGGCCAATGTTAGGGCGTGGGTGATGGTACTGAACTTCATGGTGTTGGGGCTTGGGCTAGGTTCGTATGTCTAGATTTGAGAGGCTCTGGATTCAAATTCAAGGTGCTATAGAGGTCTTTTATATCACAGCTAGCAGTCAAATAGTAATTAATTAATGGTGGGCATTCGCAGCAGTGAACCACGGCAGATGAAACCATTGAGGCGTTCACTAGTCTTTGCTTAAGGCCTGAGCCTACTTATAGAGGACTAGTAGTGTTTCATTCAGTGGTTATGAAGAAGTGAGAGTCTTACAGCAAGTAATTTGTTAGCTTTTGATGGCTGATAAGATTTGATTCCTCTAGGTATTATCAATCTAGCCCTATGTCCACGGATGTTGAGGATGTGTTACCTCAGCAAAATGATGAAAGAACGTTTGAGCAAAGCACCCTCTTCCCAAACACAATACCCTGGTAGCCACCTAAATGCCCTCCTGAATTAGATTGACTTCACTTTTGTAGGCCTCCAGCTTGTAACCACATTTACCGGTGTCAAAAAGATTTGGAGGGTGTCACCGGGCCGGCCGGCAGTTGCACGATGCTAGCCACATCCAGACTTCGCACCACTTGGCCGGGGCTATTTCAGCGCTTTAGTCATGCTGACAAGAATTCGGCAATTCCGTAAGTGCCAATTTCCAGAATATCCAGGTCCATGGTTTGGGCCGAAGAGTATATTTCAGGTATTCGTCATTTGGAAGAGCCGGCATTGTCAGCTCGATCAACAACTCAGACGGTTCAAGTTATCCTCTGCTTAGTTATTGGGATTTACATCAAAACGAGCCTCGTTGGTAGACCACGTGGTTCTATAATGCATGTTACTTTCGAATCAAGCAGAATTGGGGAAGGTAGACTAAGGAAGCAACGTGAAACGTATTCGTTTCCACGTTCTGCGATTTAAATTTCGTACGGAGCACAACCTTCTGGCTCCAATGAGAGTATGCAATGTACAATTCCACAAGTGGAGATTTGATTCCTATCTACAAAGACATAATAATAATCGAGAAAGCCGCCTGAAACAAAAATAGCTGTCCGCTAAGTGGGCGTGCTAAACACACCACATTATCGCATCTCACCTACCTCTTTACCATACTCGCCAGAGAGCAAAATTGGCTGTCCAGGGAGTATCATACGAGAAGAAACTCAAACCAAGACATATAATACACACATCTAAGAAACATATTAGAAAGATGTTTGCAGTTAGTAGAAAGACACATGTAACTTACCATTGACAGGCCTGAAATCATGGAGAACCAAAAGAAGACATTCTAGAGCAGGTATTAGTGCATCTGAACCTGAAGTAATACTCCGGGCTTGACTCACATTAAGGGTAGTGCGTCCCCTGAAGAAGCGAGACTTCTGTACCGCTACAATTGGCAGTTGCAGCATCATAGCAATGAACCCGTATCCGCGGAGTTTCTTGGTGATGCAGCTCATCACAAGTTCATGGAAGATGGCACTAACGATGAATGTTATAAACATAGCTACGGGCTGCGAGAAGTTCGAGCGAGATGGGAAGTAGACATGTCGGAAAAGGAAATGGTGCACTGGGACATTCCATTCCCGAGAGAATTCCATCCTAGAAATCAGTCAGTAATCATGATTTTGGGGTAATTGCTTAAAGGAAGAAAAAAAAAAAAAAAACAGCATACCAGTCACATGAATTCCACCAATCCGCGTAGAAATGGCGGTCCGCGAACATAGTCAGTTCGGCGAATGCTCCCAAGACATACTCGAAGATGACCAAGAACACGAGCAAAAAGGTCACCATAAAAGGAAACAGGAGCATGCTGATTGTTTCGGACAAGACGAGCGCCTTATCCGAGATGCTGGTGTGAGCCTCTAGCTGGCCATGGGCCTCGCTCAACACTGGAACGATGAACTCCTCGCTCACAAGGGTAAGCAGGAAGATACAACCAAAAACACCGAGAGCCTTCCAAAGAATTTCCATCCATCGACGGTGAGGGCGGCGCGGGTACTCGAGTTCATAGCACAGAGTTGGGCAGAAGAGAAAATCAACATAGTTCCCAATATGCAGGTTCTGGGGGTACGAGATGTTGCCAAGCGGAGAGGTCAATTCGGTAGCCAGGTCCTCTCGCAAGCGAAGTAATGGCTGAACAGGGTTGGTTTCGTCATCATCGTGGGTTGGCTTCATCGAGGGTCGACGGCGGTTGGGTTCCGGGTAATGGACGGCACCGGGAGAGCTAGAAACAACGTCCCCTGATTCCCCTGCCTTATCTAGATCTGCCAGGCGGCGTTCAGTCGAGCTGAGATGGCCATTATAGAAGGCATAAGAATGCAGTTTCATAAGAATGGTTAATAGGTGTAAGGTGAAGAAGACCTGGGCGGTCCAGGTCCAACGGCGCATGAACGGCAGGCTATTTTAAAGTATATTAGCACCAGCTTGTGGAAATTGTGACAAACTTGAATTCCACATACTTGACCCAAACACCCAGCCAGATTGCCTCGCTAATACTCTGCAAGACTATTCCCCCGCGTGCCCATCGCAGCCATCGTGGTCCGTTCCGAATCAATTTGTGTATTGGCAGGACAAGAGCCGAAGTCGCTACCATTGCAAAGTCACTCAAGCCTAGTTCTAAGATATTCTTACTCAAGATGCTCCACACCTTGACCCTGAGAGGGTATCCGGTATCCTTGATGTTGCGCAGGGCCGTGGTGAATACCATGATGAACAATGAAATCCAGAAGAGAGTGAAGAATCCACGAAAGTTATGGTAATCACTGTCCGGGTCAAAATGAGAGACACGAGGCACATAGTCAATGGTGTAGAACAGGCGATTCCGAGCTCGCACTTGCTTGCGGGCTGTTGAGATCGAACGCGCGGAGGGGGGAGCATCGTCAGGGACAGGGGTAGAGCGACCACTGGACAGAAAGAGACCGTGTGAGCTATTCAAGTGATCGCCGCATCAGAAGAAGGACGAATTGACTACCTGGTATCTATAGCGAGCTTGTCCGCGGGCGGAATGAGTGTTGCGTCCTTGCCAGACTTGGCATGGCCGCCTCGTGGCCGCACCGCAGAGGAGTCGTTGTGTGAGACGGCGCTGGACATCCTGGGCGATGTATATGGGAGACTCTCTGGAGACAGTTCACATCTAAGCGCGCGGAACAAGAGCAAGGGAGAGAGAGTGGGCTGTTGTTATTCTCCCTGAGGAGCTGCGAGGGCCGAACGGGTCCAACGGGTCCAACGGGTCCAACGGGCCCACTACGTCACCGTCAGCCTTAAAACCTTTTCGCGGTCACAAGATGGTCTCTCATAAAACGAAGTTTTCATAGAATCAGCTGCGAAAACGCAATTGCAGGTTTCTTCCAGGCTCCATCGCCCCAGAAATCTCTGCAACCCCCGGTATATTATATTTGCCGATGGCTGCGATAAACTGTGGTGCCTGGAGAATAACAGCTGGCTTGAGGGTCATCGCTAGAAGGCACAGGTGTGCATTATACTCTAGTATCATTGGCCGATCTGCGTTTTGATCTGCGTTTTGAATAGTCTTTAAGTCCAATAAACAGGCTTGCAGTCCCGTACTGTGGCTGTGTTACTCTATGTGTGGCTGTCCTTATGTGTTCCTAAAATATCAGGGTATTCGTGTTCGTAAAGTACGCGCATTTGTAGAATTCGTCCCGTTTCTCGAAACATATTTCTGTTCATCTGATTCCTATTGATCATACAAGCAAGATCTTGTCTGTTTGCGATGTTTCGAGTCGCTGGATAAACGACCATATTTCGGAGAACAGAAAATTTGACCGTAGCACACCGCGCCTTCTGACTGGACATGTCATATGCCTATACCCGCTCCAATTGGTCCTTGCCAAATGGCCATGGTCTATACCAGAATGGTTGCGTGCGGCTTTCCTTGAAACTCGAGACGAACTGATGAGGGCTGAAATCCCTGGAGGCCTAACCTCATCGCCGAGATGATCCGCATCATTTCTTCAGTCACCGGAGAGATGCTAGAATGCAGGAACTTGGCGGCTTTGGCTGGTTGAACTCTATATATACCAAAAGAAGAATAGTGTGGGTGGAGGCTCCCAATTTCCGACTATTCACATTTCATTCCTTAAAAGGGAACCCAAAGTGCATCGGTGGGGGCCAATGGGCGGACAACGGACTCCCAATGCTTGTATAGCTCTGTGGTTGGCGGCTACATGCGCGACTTGTGACAAACTATTAGCCTCTCTTGACGGTCTACGTAACATCAACGACAAACTCGGAGGGCTGGGATTGAAGTTTAGAGGCGGCGGAAGGTATCAAATACAGCAAAGATTCCTGACTTCAGAGCATCCCTTGGAAATAAAGCTCAGCGCGAAACAACAAATCCAATCCACAATCAGGAAAATCCAGCAAACGCTCTTCTACAGCAAATCATCAAAATGAAGTTCTTCGGTATTCTCGCGTTGTCCGCTACCTTGGTCTGTGTCTCTGCAAAGTCTTGCAAGATTCTCCTTTAAATGCCTATACACATCTTTTGCACCATGGCTTGCTCTCCATCACTAGCCTCACCTTTACTGATCTCATTCTGAGAGCGCTCGTCATATGGGCGTCTAATGTGGCTAGATCGAGTAAAATATCTAGCAATCACGCGATATGCGGGGTTAAGTCGACAATGTCCAACTTCAAAGCGAACTACTAGTGGAACGCCAGCCACTAACCCTGTTATTTCTTTGTCTTTCAACATGACTATCTTCATTCGACCCAAGATCAGCTAGTATCGGCAATGAGATGCCGATACAGCCAATGATCGACACCCCAGGGACGCGTGCAGGCACAAAGACTCTCACGTGATGCATTTTGCAGCTTGGCAGGCGCGTATGGGATACATTCCAGAGCAATCGCTTGCATAAACCGCTTGCGGTTCTTTGTTCGGTCTAAACCCTCTCTACTTCTGCGCGTACGCGGCAGAGTCGGGGTTCCGTCGGATGGCGGGAAAGATAGCTCAGGGGTCGGCCAATGAGGGCAAAGTTACAGGCTGATGACTGCCTTCCCGATTGATGCTAGCGGAGTGTGCTCAGTCGCAAACTCCTGTATATATATGAGCTTTGCCCCGAGCGGGGTTGCCGAAATAAATCCTTTCTTACCCATTCAAAGCTCGGCTCGGATTCAAGATGGGCTTCTTTCTCAAGGTCGTGACGGCAGCTGCGCTGGTGCACCATGCTTCGGCGCAATTTGTTCCCGCGCCCACCGATCTGATCAAGAAGCAGGGACATGCTGGAGTTGATGTGCGATATAAGGAAGTCCCTGCGGGTATCTGTGAACAGAACCCTGATGTAAAGAGCTATTCTGGGTATGCGGACGTTTCGGAGAATGAGCACATTTTTTGGTAAACAAGCCCTACAGATAGTTGCACTGCAGCCGATGTCTTCTCTGGAACATAATAGCTGACATCCTGGGTAATATAGGTGGTTTTTTGAGACGAGAAACAGTGATCCCGAAGAGGTATGCAGTCCAAAAACATTATGGTTGATGATAGTTGTAGGGCTCACTATGTTTAAAAGGCCCCTCTTACTATTTGGATCAATGGAGGGCCTGGATCATCTTCGATGATCGGCCTATTTCAGGAGCTGGGACCCTGCGGAGTGGACCACGATGGCAATGTCTTTGACAATCCTTACTCCTGGAGCAATGTTAGCAACTTGGTAAGCTCCATTGTCAACCACTTTGGGATCATCTCAGCTAAATTATCGTCAGCTCTTTATTGACCAACCTGCTACGACTGGGTTCTCGTACACGATCCCTGTTCCCGCTTATGCAGACGATGATGGCACTATAATTCAATTGCCTAACAATACTTGCCCCGAATACGCACAGGAAAAGGGCACATGTGGCACTTATTCCAAGCCCGATATCTCTTTAGTACCAAACACGACAGAGAACGCAGCACCAAAATTCTGGAAGACCTTGCAGGGCTTCTTGGGAGTCTTCCCTCAGTACGCCAAAGGAGGAGTGAACTTTGCCACTGAGAGCTATGGAGGTCATTATGGACCCATTTTCAACGGTAAATAGCTGATAACGACTCAATCGAGGATACTTTTAGACTAATCCTAGGTTCAAAACAGCATATATCCTAGAGCAGAATGCTAAGAAGGTTGATGGGTCCATCCCGATCGAGGTTGAGAATATTCTTATCGGAAATGGATGGTTTGATCCCCTGATTCAATATCAAGCCTATTACAACTTCTCTGTGTTCCCTGGAAATACCTACGATTATATTCCATACAATGACTCGGTCAAAGAGGAATGGTATAACAATCTCTATGGAGATGGAAACTGCGTTGACCAGACTCTTCAATGCTACGCTACTGGACGGGACGACATCTGCTCAATTGCTGATACATTCTGTGCCAACAAAGTCGAGCTTCTTTATGATATTTACTCTGGACGTGACGAGTATGATTTTCGCGAGCTGATGCCGGATAACTTCCCGTACGAATTCTACGTGAACTACCTCAATAAGCCCGAGGTGCTTTCCGCGATTGGCGCATACCAGAACTTCTCAGAAGGATCTGAGACTATTTCCAACAGCTTCTCAGCGACTGGCGATGACGATCGTATCATTGGCACCATCAAAGATGTCAAGAAACTGCTGGACGCCGGGGTCCAGGTTGTGACGTATTTTGGTGATGCGTAAGTTCTGCTCCTCCCCCAAACCCCTCAAGTAGGATTCTGTTGACGCGAGGGAAATTTTAGTGACTACAATTGCAACTGGCTAGGTGGACAAGTCGTCGCTGATGAGATCGACGCACCGGGATACGTGGACGCAGGCTTTGTGAATCTCACCACTTCAGATGGAGTTGTGCATGGACAGGTGAGACAGAGCGATCTGTATACATTCATCCGCATCTACGAATCCGGTCATGAAGTTCCATTCTATCAGCCATTGGCGTCTCTAGAGTTCTTTTCCAGAGCACTATCAAGGAAAGATATCGCCACAGGAACGGACGATGTCTCCCAGCACGGTGGCTACCGAACTGTAGGAACTCCAACAAGTGACTACCGTGAGGGAAATAGCACGATCGTCTTCAAGGTTCTCAACAGCACCGCCACATACAACACAACTCTAGACGGACCAAATCCTTGAGCGACTCGAAGAAGCCTGTCCAGGTGGCCATTTCGGACTGTTCAATGTCTGCACAAAACCATATCTCATGTACTTATTCATCAGTGAAGAGTATATTTTACATAAATAGCCCCGAATATGATATATATTATTATGATGATTCAAGAGAATGTTGGGAATCTTGCACCGTGAGCCCCCTTCGTAATCCTATTTCATTCATCTGTAAAAGAGTAACTTGGAAGTAGTCATCCCAAACCCCTCTATTGTGTAGATGAAATGGTAGATCTTATCGACACCTCAGGCTTCCACAATAGCCGCTGAGATAAGCATATTAGTCCTGATCGGGACTAGCGCAATCAATTGAAGCCAGGTCGACGTCCAAAGTCACGGGCCATAATAATGCGTCCAGACCGAACTGTCAGTCTGTAAAAACAAGCCCTGCTCTCCTCGATCGGGCTTCCCCTTTCTTTTCCCTACTTCTGCCCCTCTTTCCTCTAGCCCCATCTGGGGGTTGTGGTTGCAATATGTCTTCTCGTGAGTCGCTGCCCCTCCCTCCCCTGAAGCGCCGCAGCCAGCTAACCATCCCGCATCTCAACAGTCAAGCAATTCATTCGCAATGTCCGCTCAGCCAAGACAATCGCCGACGAGCGGGCTGTCATTCAAAAGGAAAGCGCTGCCATTCGTGCTTCTTTCCGTGAAGAGAGCCATGACTCTGGTATCCGGTGAGCGTCCGCGGCCTCAAACCATTATCCCCTCGCACACTCTAACAATGCTTTTTGCAGGAGGAATAATGTCGCGAAATTACTCTATCTATTTACCCTCGGTGAACGAACTCACTTCGGTCAAATCGAATGTTTGAAATTACTTGCTTCACATCGCTTCGCCGACAAGCGGCTTGGCTACCTGGGTACCATGCTGCTGCTGGATGAGAACCAAGAGGTCTTGACACTCGTCACCAACTCATTGAAGAAGTGCGTCTAAAAAATAGTTTATCCTTCTATCTTCTTTCTCTTTGCTAACCTTTCCAAGTGATCTCAATCACTCTAACCAGTATATTGTCGGTCTATCCCTTTGTGCCCTCGGCAACATCGCCTCCGTCGAAATGTCTCGTGACCTTTTCCCAGAAGTCGAAAACCTCATGTCGACAGCAAATCCTTATATTCGACGAAAAGCAGCCATTTGTGCCATGCGCATCTGTCGCAAAGTTCCCGACCTTTACGAGCACTTCTTGGAGAAAGCCAAACAATTGCTATCCGACCGAAACCACGGCGTTTTGATTTGCGGCTTGACTTTTGCGACGGATCTGTGTGAAGCAGAAGAAGAGGAAGAAGGTCCCGAGGGCGTGATTGAAATGTTCCGACCTCTTGCCGGAGGTCTGGTCCGGGTGCTGAAAGGGTTGACTACATCAGGATATGCTCCGGAGCACGATGTGTCTGGTATCACGGATCCATTCCTTCAAGTTAAAATCCTCCGATTCCTGCGAGTATTGGGTCGAGGAGACGCTGAAACCAGTGAAATGATCAACGATATCTTGGCCCAAGTGGCTTCCAATACCGATGCATCCAAGAATGTGGGTAATTCCATTCTATACGAAGCCGTCCTCACCATTCTCGATATTGAAGCGGACTCGGGCTTGCGAGTGTTGGGTGTCAATATACTTGGAAAGTTCTTGTCCAACAAAGACAACAATATCCGCTACGTTGCATTGAACACTCTGAATAAGGTTGTGGCTATCGAACCAAATGCGGTGCAAAGACATCGCAACACCATTTTGGAGTGTCTTCGAGACCCTGATATCAGTATTCGCCGGCGAGCGCTTGATCTCAGCTTCATGTTGATTAACGCTGACAACGTCCGCGTGCTCGTACGGGAGCTGTTGGCTTTCTTGGAAGTTGCGGACAACGAGTTCAAACCGGTTATGACCACCCAGATCGGTATTGCTGCAGACCGATTTGCCCCTAATAAGCGTTGGCATATGGATACAATCCTTCGGATTTTGAAATTGGCGGGCAACTACGTCAAAGAGCAAATTCTATCTTCATTTGTCCGTCTCATTGCAACCACCCCCGAACTGCAGACATATGCTGTTCAGAAACTCTACTCTTCCTTGAAAGAGGATATCTCACAGGAAGGCCTAACACTGGCAGCCACATGGAGTATCGGTGAATTTGCCGACAGTCTCTTACAGGGTGGTCAATACGAGGAGGAAGAATTAGTCAAAGAGGTCCGAGACAGTGATCTTGTCGATTTATTCACCAATATCCTCAACAGTACCTATGCCACCCAGATCGTCATCGAGTATATCACCACTGCATCTATGAAACTTACGGTGCGAATGTCCGATGCAGCCCAGATTGAGCGTCTGCGTCGTTTCCTCACTAGCCGAACTGCCGACTTAAGCGTTGAAATTCAGCAGCGTGCGGTTGAATACACAAACCTTTTCGGTTATGACCAGATTCGCCGTGGTGTTCTTGAGCGTATGCCTGCTCCGGAGATCCGTGAAGAGCAACGTGTTCTCGGTGCCCCTACCAAGAAGCGCCAGAGCAAGATCCTCAAGAGCAAACCTACAAAGGCAGCGAAGCCTGCTGAGCACGACCTTCTCCTTGATCTTGTCGGAGGCTCCGAGGCTCCTGTGACCAGCCCAACTTCAAACGGATCCAACACCGCCGATCTGCTGGCAGATATTCTCGGCGGCGACTCGGGCTTATCATCGCCTTCCCCAGCCCCTGCAGCCCAAAACAGCAACAGCGCTATCTTAGATCTCTTTGGCTCGAACGGTGCCTCTCAATCACCTCAACCAGCAGCATCGTCTGCGTCAGCTTCTCTGGACTTGCTTGGTGGAGGCGCGATGCCGTCGCCATCTGCATCGCCTGCACCAGTTGCCGCCTCAACTCCTGCTCATACAGCATTCAACAAGGACGGCCTCACCCTCACTCTCCAAGTTCAAAGGAGCGGTAACAATGCTCAGATTGCTGCTCGCTTCCGTAATGAATCTAACTTTGAGAGCTTTTCCAATGTCGGTCTCCAGGCTGCTGTGCCCAAGAGCCAGCGTCTGCAGCTAAGCGCGATCAGCAAGGCTGAACTTGAAGCTGGTGAAGAAGGGACCCAGACACTTCGTGTGACCGCAGTCAGTGGGGTATGTATTCACGAATCCGGTGGACTTGCCATAACTCCCTATACTAATAACACACCTTTTGCAGGCCCTACCCTCGAAACTCCGTCTCCGTCTCCGGGTTACATCCTCCCGCGATGGCTCAGCACCAGTCACTGACCAAGTGGACTGGACCGAGCCATAAATCCCCTTTTCTGCACACGTTCTGGATGTTTGGCACAAGGAATCGAGAGCCATGTGATCTATCAAAAAAAGTCTACCGGCGGATGAAGCGTTTTAATTTCCTCACAAACAGCACCAAATCCCAGTTCTATACTTCACCCCTAGTCTCCCGCCTATCTTAGACTTTTATTCTACCCCTCTGCTATCATTTTGCTATGTTTGCCTTCCCTTACTGGGGGCCTCAATTCTTGTACATGCTTTAGCAGGCGAGGGCTGGTTAGTGTGTAGCATATGTGCATGCTTGCTCCTCGGCTGGAATTATGAAGTAGGAGTAGCATAGTAAAAAAGAATTACGAGCGTTGTCTTTTACTTCGAAACCTTTTTTACTGGTGTATCGACGAAAAGCAATAGAAGACTAAGCAATAGGTACGATTGTAGCAAATGTATTTGATAATGTGTCATTTCTACGACATACTTCCAGATGTAACGACTGTGGTTCAACAAAGTGACTCGCAAACATGAGGTCAAAAATGACACAACTCCATCCAGCCGAAATCCCGAAACGAAAATACAGAACCTAAGGCATCGGCATCTGTACGAAAATGAAAACAAAGCAAAATAAATCCAATCATGCAAAGTAGAATCAAGTCTAGCATATCTCCAGGATACACCAGTCATAACCATAGAAACTCCGTAGCAAAAGCGAGTATGCGAGCTGTAGCCGGTGCAGCAAGTAAATAGTGAGTGAGCATTGTCTAATCAGCATACTTGGATCCATGCCCAGGCATATCAACACATCCGAATGCACTTCTAGTTATGCTCTATTGGCTCCTCCGGCAGAAGAAGCTCACCTTCCTGTCTTCCATTCTGCGGAAGGCAAGCTTTAAGAGGGGGCCGGATGATATCGTTGAACAGGAACGTTCCGTAAACAAGCAATCCGAAACCAACCACCTGCAACCATTTGAAGCTCTCCCATCCTAAAGCTAAAGAAACCAACCAGATGAACAGCGTCCGGAAAGTATCAATGGTGCTGCGGGAGGTAGCTGATATAGTACGTGTGACCGAGATACCGAAGAAGTTGAACCCTCTGAATTCGAGAATTAGTCAGATGAGTAAGTCGATAAGAAGAATGAAATAGAGATTTCAGTCAAAAAAAAAGTTCGGTTAGACTTACCCGATGCTAATCATGATGAAAATGCTGGACACAGCCACAGCGCGGTTGGCAAAAACCTCGCGCAAGCCCTCCTTCATATCGAAATAGCCATATCGGCCGGCTTCGGTGCGGCCAATAGTCAGATAAAGAATTACTGAACCAATGAAAGTCACGATAAAACCAAAGACACCTTCCCAACCAATCACCTGAATAGGGTCCATAGCGTAGTTCTCAAGGATCCACTCTTCCAGGACAAACTGCGACGCAGTGAAGATCTGCGCTCCGGCGATAAGTAACACCCCAATGATGGTCAAAACAGCTTGGGGGGTCTCAGCTGTGCTATCCGCGCCTACTGGAATCTCCTTCGTGAGATCATGACCAGAATCGCCGCTGAACAGTGCCCCGGCAAGTCCAACTAGAGCAACACCCAAGACAACAACAAAAAGCGAAGCCCACTGGTACAGGTAAACCTTGCGGCGGAGGAAGAGCACACTGAAGAGTCCGACAAATAATACGAGAGCACCGCGGGTCATCTGGTAGATACTCGCGGCCACGAAGAGCAGGCCGACGTTCATCATCGTGGTACCTGCAATGTCACAGCTGGACGGTCCAGCCAACAAAAGGATCTTCCAGCCGCGCAGGGGAATGCGAGTATCATCTTCTTCTGCATCAGGCTTTGTGGCGGTGGGATCGATGCTTGTACCATCAAGGGCGTCCTCGTCTTCCAAGCCGCCGTCTTCACCACGAATTGGCCGGTAACCGCCTGTGAGAAGAGGGGCCTCGTCACGGGAGAAGCGGGGGGCGATGTAGCGTTTATATAGAATAGATAGGCCAACAACCAGCCAGCAGCCCATTTCGCCAATGAACATCGTAGCACTGTAGGGTTGTGAAACAGTGATTAGCTATCAGCCACTGGCAATTGGAGGGGGCATTCCTGTCCTGGAGGAAGCGCCATATAGGGGAATCTTCTTACGTCTGAATAACTGGCTGCTCGAAGAGTTTCCTGTACTGAGGCTCTGGGGAGTCACAGTTCCGCACACATTGCATGTCCTTTGTTCGCTCAGTTAGGCAGGCTGGGACGCTGGACTTGGCTCTAGACATACCTGGTACTTGTTGAGAATAGTGTTGCATACCCCAGTCACGAGCATCATCGTGACCAGGAAAGGGATAAGAGCTCGGTTCGCCATGGTGTCCCGGGGTGTTGTTGGGACGGGGAGTTGAAGAGGATGGAAAGAGCTGTAGGAAGCGGAGATGGCTGGAGTCCCGTTATCGGGTGATAAGCAGCACCTGACGTGATTGGTGTGGGGCGGGTCGGGTGATCTGATCTCCACCGCTGCCATTCTGCCATCGCATTAATTCCATCTGGGGAGCCGCTCTACTTGTACTCCTCACTCCGTACATACCCAAGTCAAATGTCTTGAAACATATGCAGAAACATACACGGGAAGGTCATTTCGAATACGAATGAAAGGCGATGTATATCAAATTCGGCCATGCAGGTATTAAACAATCATTGTATTCGATTCCGATTGAAAGATCGAAGTTCCTAATAAAAAGCCCATCCCACCATCCTGTTCATCCATCTTTTGTCCCTCACAAACGCCATCGCTAGTCCTCGATGGAAAGGCAACACACACAAAGAAACCCTGTTCCTATAGATCCCATCAAAATAAAGAATAAGAAAAGACAATTGAAGATAAAGATATTGCTCGTGAGGTATGTTACACACGCTTGGAAGACAAAGTGAAGTAGAAAAAGTCAAAATCATGCGTACGCCGACTGGCTTGCCCGTCCGATGAAGAAAAGTGGTAAGAGATAAGAGTAAGAGAGAAGGAAAGAAAGTAAAGTAGATGAACAGTTGAAAAAGTGATCATGAAGTCGACCAGATGCATTACACGGTGGCAATGGCAATGCCGCCGTTTTCAAGCGCTGTTGTTTCCGGCTCCGGGATGTTCTCCCAATCAACCATCTTCATCAAGACATCGGGATCCGTAGGGAGTTCGGGCAAGTCTTTCACCATAGTATGATACTTGCCGCCTTCACGCATGTCAAATCGGATGGTATCAAGATCATTTGGCAAGTTCGGATTAGCGCCCGTAGTCTCCCCTTGAATGTCAGGGATATCAAGCTCCGGAATGCCACCGTCAGGCTCCCACTCCCACCACGGGTATGACAAAGGTGACCCTGGAGCGGGAATTTGCTCCAGAGTTGGGGTCATGGTTGCAAGTCTATTGTCCAAGGAGTCGGGGGTGTTGTCAGATTGATCAAGAGTAAACATGTCAATGTTCAGGAACTCATCACATGGGTCAGCACCAACGCCAAGAATTGGGCTGAAGCTATCATGGAGATTTTCCAGAGAGATTGGACAATTTGACCACGTATCCTTGGCTTCCATCTCATCTGCTGTGCGTTTGCCTGGCTGTTTAGAATCCTTGCTCGGGGATGGTTGGACCTTGTCGCCTTGTTGAGGAGTGAGCAGCTGAGGAGTTGCGGCTTTGTTTCCGAGTTGGCTGGTGGCGCGGGCCATGGGCGTGTTGCTGCCAGTGACAGGTGTGAGAATACCATTCTTTGCGGGAGAAGCCATTGCAGGTTTGGTGTTATTGATGGCAGTCGCAGAGGAACCATTGGCACTGTTTTTAGTTTGTTGGCCATCTGTATTCAGCCCCAGACCAATAGAGACACTCTGCGAATAGTATTGCAAAACGTCACCAATCTCTTCTTCCTCTTCGGGTTGGTGAGTCTCCTCAACATGTTTAGCCAACGCAGCCTCGGTCGGAAATCCTCGATAATGATGTTGGCATTCAACAACAGAACACTTAAACAGATCGGGTAACGCGGCGGTGTTCTTTGCTGCCACAGAAGCCTGTTTGACTTTGTTTCCTATAGTAGGGGAAGTGCCGGGCTGAACGGGCGAGGCAGTAACAGGACCAGCCTGCGATGGCTTTCGGGCCTTCTTGGGAGGAGGAAGTTTCAACTTCTCCGGAGGCAAGCCGTTTGGACCATATGCATGAGGCACCCCTTGGGGAGATGGCGCACCAAATGGAGGAGCAGAAGGAACGTTTTGGTTAGCGGATTGACTTGAGGCACGTCGTGCACGTTGGAGAGCTTCCTCCTGCTGTTCCTGCAGTTGTTGGAGATTGGTGGCATTCAGTTTGGTAGTGCTATTTGGGATTGAGGGAGCAACTGGCCCTGCAACATTCTGGCCGGGGTTGCGGTTTTGACTCATTTTAGTCATCATCAGTTGGAAAAGCTTCCTGATAAACAGCATACCACCAGTCAAGTAATCTGTAGTTATGGTGAAATTCTCATTCAAAGTCCATTCAGGGGAGTCGCTGAACTGCTGCATGAATTGAGAGCGCAAAGCAAGAAGTTGTCGAAGGGTCTTCTCTTGACCGTTCATCCGACTGAATCCAGTCGTTACCACCATGTCCAAGCGACATATTACATCCAAGGAATCCATCATCAATTGAGACATGACTTGTTTCTGCTCGGGGGTGAGGGGTAGAGGCTGGTTATTTGGAGCAGTCCGGTCAATTTCATCGTAAACCTCCAGAATCCGGTCTGGAACATTGGTTCGCCACGCCTTTTCTGCTGCCGCTTTGCTCAAGGGTGGTCCCTTGATGACGTTCTGCTGCGCTTTACGGATATTCGCCTCGGCCTGGAGACGCTGTTGAGAGTTCCCACCCTGGAATTGATCCTGGGGGATTTTAGCCGTAGCCGTTTGTCGAGGTGTAGCTCCTGGGGTTTGTTGAGGTTGCTGATGCTGTTGGGTTGGTGTGACAGGGCGGGTATCTCCTAAGTCTTCGGCGTTTGGCTTCTTCTTTGGCCCGGGCTTATTAGCTGATGTTTTGGCTTTGGCGGCCGCCGCCACTGTCTGTGCCCGAGCATGAGCAGGATTCTGCTCCGTGGGAGGTTGGGGTTGCTGGGCATTATTAACGGGTGGAGGTCTTTGAGTCATGGCTGGCATGTTTGGATTAGCAGGTTGTGGCATGGCTTGGTTTTGCCCAGATGCTAGTTGGGCCGCCTCCATCTGCTGCTGTCGGCTCTTGGCCATGATGATCTGACGTTGACGGTTTTGAAGAAGCTCACGAATCTGATCATCTGTGATGGTTCGAGTGTTGGGTCCTAACTTTTGACGAGCAATTTGTATGTCATGGGTAGTAATTGGACGCATTGGAGGAACCCCTCTACCAGGAAGTTGTGGCTGGCCATTATTCGGTAGGTTTTGCCCGTTGGGCATCGGGCGTCCGCCAGTCGGAATGGTCTGAGAAGGGTCTCCGAGACCTTGGCCATTGGCATTCTGGGTGGAAGGACCAGTCATCATTTGATGGAAGTGAAGTTTTTGTAGCGTCAATAGTTTGGATATGTCTACTCCATTCGCAGCTTGGGGGTGCTGTGAGACAAACTGCTTCAACTGACCCCATGTCTTGATATTCTTGGGAACTTGAGAAGTATTGTTGTTCAGTATGCTTGCCGGGAAAGTGAGACGATCCATGTCTGCTACTTGCTCTGGAGTCATATCCACACCATTGTTTTGGCGCATCATATGGAGCTTGAAGAGCTCCTGCTGCCGCTGCTGCTGAGCGGCACGCTGCTGAGGAGTCATTTGCTGTCCTTGCATTTGAGCCTGCCCTGGACCAGCTCCATTCATGCCTTGTGGCATGCTCATCGGATTCCGCATCGCACCAGCACCGTTGGCAATTTGATTTTTGTTGAACATTGCTTGGCCTTGCCCCTGCTGAGATCCTGCTTGCTGAGATCCTGCTTGCTGAGATCCTGCTTGCTGAAGCCGGCCACCATTCATTGTATTTGCCATCTGGCTACGACGCTGAGCCACGAGGAAAGCATGAAGCTGCTCATTTGACATTTGAGCCAACTGGCTTTGAAGTCCTGGAGGTAGATTTGGTGGAATCTGAGGCCGGGGTATATTTGATTGCGAGCCATTTTGTCCATTCGGAAGCTGGCCCATGTTATGCGGGCGGGATTGTTGTCGGTTCTGACCAGGTGCCTGAGGAACCCGGGGTATTTGACCAGGGGCCATTGGACTAGCAGCCATTGCTTGGTTCAACATTGGCATGACCGGACTCGTCTGAGGCATGTGCGCTTGGTTCTGACCACCGTTTTGGCCATGTCCTGACATGGCCATCTGAGCTTTTTGGGCCGCTTGAGCACGGGCCTGAGCTGCAGCCTGGGCCTGGGCCTGGTTCGGGAACTGCTGGCCATTGGATCCGGATTGCATGGCCTGCTGATTGAACATATTTGGGTTGACGCCGGCGCCATTCATTGATTGGCTGTTCTGATTCATCTGCTGCGAGAAGATGTTCTGTTGGTTGGGAAAAGGCGGGTGGTTTATCTGTGAGGAACTGGCCGGAACGACGAGTTGACCAGCTTCTTGGGATCGCATACCGTCAGCCTGCTGACCCTGTATGTTTTCCACATTACCCAAGAAGACATTTGGGTCAAGTCCCTGGTTGTTATTTGCAGCCATCGCAGAGTTACGCTGAAGGTTAAACATGTTCTGGAAAAGCTGGCGCTGGTGTTGAGTGTTCATTGACGGGTCGCCCATCATCGCTCCATTGGGGTCCATGCCAACGTTCGAGTTGCGCCCCATCTCCATGCGAGTACGACGGTGTCGACGCAGCTGGGATAGCGCTTGGGAGCGAAAAAAGTAGGTCATGGGGTCCATGTTCTTACGCGCCAAGTATTGTTGCTGTTCGGCAGTCATATTCGACAAGTTCATTTTGATCTTCTCCATATCCTCAGGGGATGTCTTAGATAGCATTTGATTTGCAAGACGAGAGACGTGTTGGATTTCATCTGGGGCGAGGGTGCTAAGATCATCAGGAAGGGCGCCACCATTCGCGGGCCGCTGCTGGGCGCGTTGTTGGAGCATAGCAGACTGTGCCTGTTGGCGTGCCTGCATAGCTGCCTGCTGATTCGGATCGTTCATCCCCATGGCCATCTGAGACTGACCAGCAACGGGAGATGACTGCATGCCACGGTTCATCTGCTGGGGGAAAGCGCCTTGGAGTTGGTTTTGCATCGAGTTGGCTTGAGGCATCATGCCGCTTTGGATGGCGACGTTGGCCTGTCGCTGGCGGGTATCTTTTATATGGAGGAGCTTCTCGTTACATTCGCGTTCGTAGTCACCCTAGAAAATGAGATTCGGAGTGGTTAGCCGATTTGTCTGGAGGATCGGATTGGAAAGGCACACGAGTGGGCCGGGCGGAGGGGCAGGAACAAACTCTTTCATTGGCTTTTTGGAAAGCTTTCTGTTCAAAACTTAGTGCCGCCTGGGCAGCAGCCTGGAGATCAATTCGAGGTTGGATAAGACGAAGAGATGTAATCCTGGATGGGCGGAGCGGGTCAGCTTAAAAAAGTGGCGCAGGGTGGGTGAAAGAGCATGGGTGAAAATGAGACGGTAAAAGGGAATGAAGTTGCACAAGGTTCTCAAGACACTTGATAAGAATGAGGGGGCAAGGAGATGGTAGGAAAGTTGAGAAGATTCTGAGGTTGTGAATTGAGAGGGGCCCAGTGAAAGAGGCGACCTGACCCAGACTCAAGAGGCAACAGAGCCGCCAATAGATGAATCACCAGCCTGCACTCGATTCCCCCAGATTTTGGCTCGAGAACGAAGACTACTTTCAAGGGATGGTCTTACATTTGATAGACATTCATCGCACGATTCTTAATCGGAACCTCTGCTTTCCAACCGGAGAAGGGCCCCTGGCTCTGCAACATCTGGGCCACATGGTTCATTATAATGGAGGCATTCTCGTTCCTGGGCGGTTGCATGCCGGGTCTCATGGCGCCGGCCATGCCCCCGGCTTGGGGATTCGAAAAGCCGTTTGGATTCATATTGAGAGCCCCATCAAAGGGGATCAGAGTGGAATCCGCGACGAGGGGATAGGGCCAGCATTCGCCAGGTAAGACCGGGGGTGTCAGGTGTCAGGTGCGTCAAGTCTGGTCGGAAGAGTCGAGAGGGCCTGGGGAAACGGGGGAGGGGGTGGAAAGCTTGCGCGATCGACCGTAAGAAAAGGAAAGATCGCAGGTGGAACCGACAGAGTCGAGGTTCTCACCAGGAGAAGGGATGGGAGAAGATGAAGAGGGAAGCGGGAAAGCAAGGCGTTCGGGCACCAGCGTCAATTGGATCGCGCATTCAGTTTTGGGTGTGACCCTCTGACCTGTGCTAACGTTATTTTTATTTCTTTTTTTTTTCTTTTATTTGGAGTTCGTAGGGTATTCTTAATTTATTGATCCTGACAATCCCATGTACATCTTTCCTGCTACTGTATATATTTGACTTGTCTTCTCTTGATCCCATAGAGTCTTTCCCAACGTTCCCGTCCTGGACTGAAATGGAACTTTCTTCCCCTCCCTTTCGTCGCAAGCGTCCTGAGCACGAAACATTGATCTCCTCCCCCCTCCTTCAACTCGTGCGTCCAATGAATTTTGGGTTTTTATTCACGCTAACTTTTGCCTGTCCCCTTCGGAGTCACTAGTCATATAATTATAATTATAATTATCACCACGCTCCGGTCCTGTGGTCACATCGCTAAAGTTGACGGGGAGAACTCTCCCTTGGGTGATCCTCTGCAGGCGACCTAGTGCAACTTGACTAGCTGCAGCATCCCTGTCACGGATCCAATCCACCTTGTCAAGTGCACCCGGGGGTTCTTATTCGCCAGGTACCGGCTCCTTAAGCCCCGGTTAGGGACCCTCAAAATGGTCGGCTCTTCCCACTTAGATTGACGCCAACACGCGACTCCCCAGGTTTCCACGGCCCTGTGGAGCTTGTTTCAGGCGCTTGAAACGAAGAGCATGAATTCCAAATTGTAGCATGGCACATTAGCAGAATAGCAAAGGGCCCAGTATTCCTCCGTATTTTCAGTACCTGCACATGATTTACTAGAAACTCAACGCTCAAAGCGGCCGGAGGAGGATCTACACGACGTTCTGGCCCAGGAGAACCAATTGCATCGCGATCACTGGATCAGCCCGGGCTCCGCTTCCAGCCACACGCCCGCAATTGCGTCGTCAGCCACTCCCCTGTCTTCCAACCTTGGAACCCTCTGCTGTCTCTGCTTCTGCTTCTACTTCTACTTCTGCTGCTTTGCTGCCCCTGCTGCTTCTGCGCTCTCTGCGGTTTCTGCCTTTTCGGAGCTTATAGGCTTTCGACGCCATGAGCAACGGCTAATATCTCCTTCCTTCTTGCTTCTCCTCTCTCTGCCCCCCCGCCATGTTCTCGGTCTCCGTCCCGCCCGTTTCCGTGGGCTCCAACATCTTCTTCGCCTTCGCCCTCCTCTCCATCTCCGTCCTGGTCCTTCTGCTATTACGCCGTTTCCTAACCGTTCGCTCTACCCCGGCCTACCTGCTAGTCCCCGTCTTCTTTGCCCTCGCTCTTCCCGCAAGTGTGGTCCTGCTAGTCCCGATCGACCTCGCCTCTAGCTCCCGTGATGGAAACGGCCCCAAGGCGATCTGGCTACCCGCTCGCCTGGTCCTCGTCTGCTGGCGCATTGCCTATTGGCTGATCTTTGCTTTGACTTGGTATCGCATGCCCTCCTTCCTTTTTGGCAACCCTGCAGGACTCCCTCATTGTAACTAACATCTCGCTAGGGCCATCCTGCCGCTTCTGGGCGAATATGTCGATTCCGGATACCGCGACCCAAAGGCCCGCATTATGTACTCCCTTCGCTCTAACGCTCGATATCAACTGATCGTTCTTACCTGCGGTATCATCGGTCTAATCTATGTTTCTATCTCCATTGGCTTCGATTTCCAATCCATCAAGGGTCTCGTCATGGCCTTGGCATATGTGTGGGGTCTCGTGTTGGCCATCTACCTCATGGGTCATGGCTTGGTTTCCATCCCCCGCAACTTGATCAGAAACTCCAATGTGAGTGGTCGGCTTCGCCGTCTCCAGGTTCATGCTCCCAAGGTCCACGATCGCCTAATGGATGCTGTGAATGAACTCGAGAGCCTCAACTCGCAAGTCACACAGCTCCAACAACGCAAAACTGGAACCGCGCGCGATTTCCAAGACTGGATTGAAGAGCTTTCGGAGGGCCCTGGCTCCGCGGATGTGCGAGTCCCTATTCTGGAGGCTCCCGAATCGTCCTCCACAGTGCCCGCCGTGATCACCGAACGCTACTTGGCAGATCTCACCCGGCGCCTTCAGCGTGCTCGCCATATGAAAGCCCGCTTCGTCGACGAGTGGGACCGACTCGTTTTACTAGCTGCCGATCTGCAGTCGATCATGAACTCCGCTGCGTCCAAGAAGCTAGAGTTCGGCGCCGCGCCCCGTCGATCCTCGTGTTTCCCTCGCGCCAAGTTCTTGACCCCGTATATGCGATACCACCTATACTCCAATGTTATCCCCTCTGTGCGGTTGGTGTTCGGGTTTCTCTTTGCTGCTGCATCCGTCTGCGTTATATGGTCCGAGTTGATCAAGTCTGTTGCACCACAATTATCGGCTGTCAGCCTGAGTGTGGTCCCTAACTACAAAGATCCCAAGCCTCTCGGGTTTGGAAACCAGCTTGTTACCTCTGGATGGCTGCTCTATATGTGTTCTGCGGCCTTGACTGGAGTCAACGAGGTGCAAGTCTGGGGCAACCGAGCTCTGGTGCGTCGAAACACATACGGCGAGAGTGCCTGCTGGTACGCTAGTCTTGTAGCGCGCTTGACCGTACCGATCGCATACAATTTCTTGACCTTCCTTCCAAAGGACTTCCGCCGAGGCACACAGTTCTACGACTTCCTAGGAAAGCTCATCAACCTCACCCCCTTAGGTCACGGCTTCGATTTCATCTTCCCGATTTTCATTCTCGTCCCTGTGTGCGCAACCCTCTTTAATCTATACGGTCGCATCAAGAAGATGTTTGGATTCGCAAACATCGAGGACGAAGATGACTTGGCGGATATCGAGAGCAACCCTGCGGGCTTCGGCATAGGCGGATGGCGCGAGGGCCGCGACCTGATTGAGCGCGAGCTGAACGGCTTCGGATCCCTTGCCGTATCTTCACGTGGGACACGCTCGACCTGGGCATCCGAGTCAGACCGCAGCGACAGCGACTCCTTCACCTCATCCAGGCTGCGAGTTCCTACCGCTGAGGGATCACGCTCTCCGCGCCCCCCTGCGCCACAGCGCCCCGTGACTGCTCCAACTGTGGTGGATGGCGAAGATGATGATAATGAGAACTTCTTTCAGTCATTCGCCCACCGTGTCCGTAATACCTTTGAAACTACGAATACCCCGCAGTGGCTCCAGGGTGAGAACTTCCGGCTTCCGCGTTGGATGGCTGGGGATAATACCCCGACTGAGGAGGGTGGTATCTCTAGACTTTTTGGCGGCCGGGCAGTTCCTGGACGCTTGCGATTGGGTTAGGCTTGCTTTCTCTGGTCGTTTCTTCCCTGCATGATGCGGAGTTTGGGCTCGCTGCTGGTCAGTGTAATATAGGTTTTTCTTTGTAAATACGTTGTTTCGTCATGTTGTTAGCTGTCAATATTTTAGATCCTGTTTCCATAGATGAAATATAGCAGCTTTGTCATTAATTCTGGTACCCAATCTTCCAATGTTCCAAGGTTGAAAAGTCGTTTTGAGATCTCGGATATCTCACATGAAGATTCTCCGCTCCTCTCCGGGTGATATTTAGACCTTCCAATCAACTTTTTCTCTCTTCTTATACAGGCACGCATCTCCAAGCGGCTTCATTCATTATCTTTCAATTCGGTTGCCTGCAGTATCATTTCCTCCAAAGCCTTTATCAAGTCATCCGAGGTCTCTGCAGTGCGCTGGCGTAGATATATATATAACGTCAGGTAGCTCTAGTTCCGTGCGTAAAGAAGGGAACGTTTTCTACATCCTATGTACTGGTAGAAACACGCCATTTATATCCAATTTGAAGCCTTCAAAAATAACTTGTTGACACAGACTGAAATCTGAAATGAAAGTGGAGGGATTCATGTATACTGCGAAAAAAAATTAACGAAAAAAAAAGAATTGCCCTCGCCCAGAATCGAACTGGGGTCTTCGGATGTCACTCCTGTTACCAGGCGCGTCATCATCTTCGTATGAGACCGACGTACTAACCGTTATACTACGAAGGCATTCGATAAGGACAGACAGCCAATTTTGCAAATAAGTGGCAAGACCACCAAGGCCGCTGGCCAACACAACCAGCCCTATCCTGAGGTGGTCCAGTTCGTGTCGCTGCTCCACCACTTCTAATGATCGCCTCCCCCCCAAAAGGTTGAATTGATTTTTCAAATCGTATATCACTAATATTTTTTTTTTAACATTGAATGATACTCACATTTTTTCCATCTCGTAACCAGTTTTCATTAAGCCCTAGCTAGATAATAGAACGATCGCTGACTTCAAGTGATGCGTTTCATGCAATGCGTCTGGTCTATTTAGAGTATTTGGTCCCAATCAGGCATCACAGTGAACTTTCCAGAAAGCTGGCCCATAGACCAAGCAGTCTGTCGAGCATTGTCCCTGGCAGGCTGACCAGGCTCCACCTCCGGCGTGGACATGATGAGTGCCTCTTGAGCAAAGTCCACGGTAGCCGCACGATCAAGCTCAAAGCTAACGCCACCCCAGTCCATTGTCACACGCCCGGATTTGTGAACGTTCAGCTTTCCTACGCGGCCAGCTGGGAGGGACCATTTGGTAGATGCTGTGATGACTTTCGGTGTCTCTTTTTGCACTGGAAGACCATCTGTGATCTGAAGGTCGGGGTCCTCAGGTTTGACTCCGTCTTCGGTTGACTCGGTGGGTTGTGGTTCAATGGGGGCGGGTTCTTCGCCTGGGATGGTGAGGGTGGGAGTCATGGGTGGGAATTGCATGAGGAATAGTTGGCCGAGGAGGTGTTCGTTGATTTGGGATTCCGGCTTCTCTGTTTCTGCAGGAGGCTCTTCACCATCGGCCTCGGTTTGCATTGGCTCTGGCTGTGATTCGGCTGCGGTGGGTTCTGTTTCTGTAGGAGCCTCTGTTGTTTCGGGGGCAGATTCTTCGGCAGGTTTTGGTGCCTTTTCGGTGACTCTGATAGAAAGCAGATCACGGAAATGATCTAGGTCTTCCATATGTCGATCGTATTCTTCAATCTCTTCTGGAGTTCGGAGGAGAGCTCGTGGGTCTCGCTTGGGAGCTGGCGCGACGGGCTCTTCGGCAGGCTCTTTGCCCTTAATCTGTTTAGGATCTGAGATTTTCCGGCGTACACGTACCGGAGTAGCGGGAAGGAAATCGTCGTCTTGTGGTAAATCTTCCATAGCTGTATCGTCATCCCGGGGTTCATCTTTGACTCGCGGCTCAGCAGTTGCGGTCTCATCAGAGCTCGACTTATCCTCGATCTCGATAGCTGACGCCTCTGCATGAGCCTTTTTGCGGATCTCGGCAGCCTTGCTTGAACTAGACTCCATATTCACGCTGACAGTGCGGTCCTCATGCTCGCGCCGCGGAACCCGCTGAGGACGCAGACCGTTGCTAGTCTGGGGCTTTCTCCGACTAGCTCCTTTGCCCTTGATATCTACAACATCCTCATCCTCCTCGTCGCTGTCAAGATGGATGTTGTCAATGCTCACCCCTAATTCATCATCCGAGTCATTGAATCCTCCACCACCAAACCCACCCCGCGGCACACCCCGTTTCCCTCCCGGCCCTCCCAGTCCTCCACCCCGCCCCCTCTTCGCACCCCCAAAGCTAAACCCAGCTCCAGATCCCAATGGCCCACTCCCAGCAACACCAGCAGCTCCACCACGACCACGCGCCGCTCCACGTCCCCCGCGAGCCCCGCCGCGACCTCGCTGGATAGCAGCCGCTTCCTTCAAGCGCTCCTCATTGCGCTCCGCTTCAAGCTTCTCAATAGCATCCCGCTCCTCCTTGCTTTTCCGCACAACAGCCTTCGGCTTGAACTTGAGTGCTGGCTTCGGTGCTTCCCCGCCCGGTCCTGGAGTCGGTCGTCCGGCGGGTGGGATGCTGCCGGACGCGGGCCGTTTCTTGAGCGATTGGAGCCGCTGTACGGGGCGGCCAGATGGGCCAGGGGTAGCGCTTTGTGCGGGTGTTTGCCGGGAATCAGGTGGGTTCTGGGACGACTCTGCTTCGCCAGATGTGCTGGCCCCTGCAGCTGTTCGGCGGGTACTAGCCTTGGGAGGCATGGTGGTTAAGTGGTTGCGCCGGCGTGCGGCCGATTCGTGAAGGAAAATGAGCTTCTTAGCGGTGAGTTTTCATCTGCGATGAGGAAATTGAGGGCGTTGCAATTGGACTTTGAGCAGGAGTGTTGTTGGAATTGTCGGTTCAATGCGGGCAAAAAGTTGTCTCTTCAGAGTCAAAAAAGTTGCGGGGCCTTCTGACCGCCCGGATCACGTGGCAAGTTCGACTGGCAAGCGGATGGGGACGAAAAGGCGGTGAGCCGTCGCAAAGTTCCGAGGTTTATAGGGCCCTGCCGATTCGCTACGGAGGCGCTAGTCATGCAGATAGGGCTATGACTACTCATCTGGGTAGAGGTCGAAGTACCGGTACTAATATGTAAAAATAATAAAACGAATTTGATTCCCAAACGACTCTTGCGAACTTGAAGTGACAAAAACCCATAATTCTTATACAGCTGGGCGATAGCCGTGTAACCATCTGCCGTTCGGAAGTATATATCTTCCATCACTACGAAGGGTTCCAGGCCACCGCGCCGCCAAATCAATGATCCGACATTAGCAAAGACAAACAGGTAGCTACCGTACTAGAAAGAGGGAGTGGCAAGACGTAAAATATGCGCAGACACGAAGACGCCGTGAAATCAAACCGCTGGACTTTGTATAGATCGAGACTGGGCAAGAGAGTGTGAGGTAGAGGGTCAGGGTCGAAAGGAATGTCGGATTTCCCACTGGGGAGAAGAGAGTGAAAAGAAGAGGTCATAGAGTAGAACAGGAAAGAAAAAGGCGATGGTCATTTAGTAGGATCGACATGGAAGAAAACGGCCTAGCGCTTGCGCTTCTTGTTTTTGTCGGCCATCGCAGCTGATACCAATTGGTTGTCCGGCATAGAAGAAAACTCAAGGTCTTCCGGAGAGTCACCATTCTTCTTGACGGGAACTCCCATGTGGCGACCGTAACGACCCTTGCGACCGTTGCCCTCGTCTTCACTGACACAGCCATCAATGTCAATACCGGCGTCCTTGCAGCGACCACAGGGACGTTGACGATCACAGCCCTTCTTGCTCTTGACCGCTGGCAGCGTGGTTTGGTAGAGAGATCTTCCTCGTCTGCACCAAGCTGGTGCTGGAAGTTCACAGAGGACCCAGAGACCTTGCGGCTCGAGTTAGGGCTAAGGGGAGGAAGGGGACCGGCAGCCTTGTCGGTTGGGCGAGATACGGTGGTCTTGCTCTTAGGCTTTGAGGTAGGTTTTGGCATACGGGGTTTGGCAGAGGTAGGACGGCTCCGTGACTTCTTTGCCTTAGGAGCGAATTCTTTGTATAAAGCATCGTCTTCAGCCTCACTCTTGATATCGTTCTCGATGCCGTCCGAGCTGTGCTCACTGCTGTCCGCACTGGGCAGGATGTCGTCGAGACGCTTGTGGTGGCGCTTGATGGCTCCTGGTGGGAGCATTGGACTTGAGTCAAGTCGTTGACGGCGAGCAGGAAGATCATCCTCTTCCTCACTGAAGTCCTCGCCATCACTGGTGGCGCCAGTCGATGAGGCAGCATCTGCGGCGCCGCTAAAGGCATCATCCAGTGTGGAGGCGGAAGTACGACCATGAGAGAAGTTGGAGGCATCTCCCAGGCGGATCAGCTGCATTGCGACATCTTCATCTGAAATACAACTGGCAATAGTTGGGTCGGGTGTTGGCAAAATGCCTGGACCACTGACTCGTGGGACAGAATTGCTGTATGGTATACGATGCGCATGGTCAGGAACCATGGGTGTCGCATAGACTGTATTTCTACCCGACTGTGCACCATATTCGCTGTGGCCATAGCTTTGTGGGGAAGGGAGGGCATGCTGATAGGTATAGGGGCGGTGTGTAGGACGAGCAAAAGGTGAGCCAGCGCCTTCTTGGCCAACTGATCGACGCTGAGGGGAGATAGAGGAGGTAGAAGTAGTAAGAGGGACTTGAGGAGGAACGAAGAGAGGAAGCTCCTGTGAAAAGTTAGGACATAATGACTAAAGAGACAAAGGGGAAAAGGAAAAAAAAATCGTAGTTAGAGGGACTATTGTGTGAGACTTACCGAGCTGTCAAACTTTGGCCGTTTCCGACGGCCATCCTGTAGTATGTTTTCCATGCTTATATCAGAGCTAGCGAATATATCGCCCCGAGAACGCCGACTAAAGCTATCCTCGCTGTCGCTCATGAGTTCATCATCAGGGAAGCCCCCGTGGATGCTAGACCCACGGCTCTTGTTGCCACCGCGAGGCAAGTGTTTGTGCTGCGAAGCACTTCGAAGACTCCGATTGGAAGGAGATGTGCTGCGCTTTCTTTCAAGGCGAGATGATGGCCGAGATGGTTGTTCCATGGCTGGCGCTACAGCTTCCATCCCAAAAGGCTCACCCAGACTCGGTCGCTTGCGCTCAGCAGAAAACGCACCATCGTACAAATGGTCCGCATATGGTTGAATAGGGATAACTCGTACATATACAGTCATGTTGTTTTTCAAGTTCTCATACCTTGCGATCAGGGTTGTTCCATACTCATCTTCAAAACTGACCCCGCTGGCAGTGCCATCGTAGATGCCATAGAAATTTTTCACCGTGGTCACGATCGAATCGGTGGTATCATGAGGATATATTTGAACGCGCATAGGAATACGAGCACGGACTTTAGAGTTCTCGTCCAATAGTAGCTCGAAGGCGACGTTCTTGGGTACGGGGCCCTTAAGCGACAAGTCTCGGGGAACATCCACCACGGTTGGCTGCTCTGCTAGGACAGAGGGCCCTTCACGCTGGACCACTTGCATGATGAATGGATCCAGGGTGTTAAGAAGCCCAATGCTGCTGTAGCGATGACTGCATCAACCCACTGCTCGAATGTGATATAGGAGGAGGAGGTGGAAGAGGAGCGGGTAGATGGGGGATCCATGGCCAGGGAACAGGAAGAATTTGGTGCAGAGGGGGGAGAGTCCATCGAACCTACCACTGTTCTCGGGCTGTAATAAGGTTGGCAGGCGGATTAGCCACCTTTTGGTTGTTGATGTGAGAGGAAGGGTCGGCGCAGGGCTTTTCGATGGGAATGGAGGGGAATTGGGGTGTCGCAACCGAGAACGACCCGGATGAGGCAGAGATCAAATCACCTGTAGCAAAATGCAAGACCAATGTCAGAACAATAAAGCCCCCATGGTTTGAAAACACAATGAAGATGGATTTTGTCCTTGAAGGATGGATGGATGACTCTTCGCTAGCCGAGTCCGGCCGACCTTGGGGGTAGGCGACGAGGGCAGATTCGGAAGAGGATGGAGAGCAGTGTGTACGTACCTAGCACAGATCAAAACACTTCCAACTGGATCGCAGAGACCCAGTGTCAACTTTGGCGAGGCAAAATGAGGAACAATAGGGGTTATGACCGAGGGTTGACGAGGTGATAGTCGTTCTCGCTTCTACGAAGCGCTGGGGGCTATGTCAGCGGTGGCCTTGCTAATGCAGCCTAGACGAGGCACAAAAGGCGAAAATAGACATCAGCAAAGATAGAGACATTCATACCCGACTATTTTGAGCAAAAGGACGGCGACGGTGGGGGTTGAGTTGGTTGGATGGAAGGAAGAAAGTTGGTGGGTGCGTACGATGGT
>KZ119048.1:325-17151 GCA_002153405.1 Mycosphaerella populi pn0402 | reverse complement strand
GGTCGGTGACATGGCGATTTGCGCTTCCCGCCCGCCCATCACATTCTCTTTCTTGCACCTAATAGCTAGTTCAATTATACATATAGAGGTTTCTAGATTAGATAATTTATCTTGCTGTTGAATTTGCGAACCCAAATTTATAGGCGCTGAGGAACCTTCACTGCTGAGGGTGCGAGACTCGCAAAGCGCATGCTGTCGCAAGCCTCTATGCCATTGCGCCGAGCGTCCTGTCTAACCAACCTCCGGGTCTACATCCATACAACGAGCCTCGAGCGTTGGTGGAAGCTGCTACTCTAGTTTGGTCTTGGTCTAAAGGGGGCGATTGGGTGGCTGCTAGGGTATCTTGTCGGAGACGACCATCCGTGGATCTCCTCCACCTACTCAAGCTATTTAGTGTTTAACGCAGAGTAAATCAAAGAAAGTGCAGCCAATTGAGAGTTTGAAAACCAATCCTTCTCGCCCACGTAGAACGGCCACACCGATTAGGGATGAACCGGGTCAAGGCTGTCGCACATTAGCGATACTGGCGGTACCCATGCGAAATTCTCCAAATCCTTGTCGCATGCACCAAACTGGCTACTCAAAGGCAAAATTTGAAGATTGCGACTAGCCTGGTAGTCCAAGGTCTGGATGCGCATTTATGTGGAAAGTGTATATCCAAGGTTAGGTCCCTTAGTACGAGGGGAAGATAGACGGAGTTCGGGAGAGGTGCCGCCCCCAATGGCAACATGAACAGGAAAACATCTCCTCATTCAAGGACAAATCGCATGATGAAGGGTCATCATGGCATGTTTCGCATGATCTGCGGCGCCTTGAGTTTACCCCTCCCCGGAACCCTACTACGTAAGTGTAGAAAAGGGATGGAGGAGGGGGGAAGTTTACAAATCATTCTTTAAGGAACCTTGCAGGAAGATAGGCGGGACACAAGGATGCATTTGGGTAGATGAGGGGCGAAGGTCCGGAGGTCTAGGGTCCCTTAGATCTACGACATGTCACCGGGGATGAACTGGCGCAAACCTATGGGGCGAAACGAAGTTTGGCTTTTTACATGTGTCTGGGTGTAGGAACGTCGCAGAGCAATGAATGGCCCAGAATGCTCGGTGGGAACGTGCACTACAACTGGGCGTCCAGACCTCCATTTGGTTCGGGATATTTGGGGCGATTGAGGACCAGTCAGAGTTGCGGAGCCCGAATTGTGTGAGACCCCGCACAGCCATCGCGGAGCGGGTTTGAACGATGCCCAACTTGTCGCAATGTTGAGCGAGTCCGGATACGCTTCGGCTGATCTAAACGTTGCTAAACCGTTTACCGCTCGCCGCTGGATCCGGTCGGCGGCGGTATGGGTCACGTGTGACCGCGTGTGGGTCGCGTTGGAGACGATTAATCCGACCAGTTGGCGATTGTACCTGAACCAGGAGTGTGAAGGGGATAGGAGTAATCGGAATTTTGTGCTAGCAAGTATGCGACACCACAGATAATTTTTCTTCAAATTATACCTGCTCTAAAAGTCGTGATTCAATAAATTGTTTTCGCGGGGTCTCCGCGGGAGACGTGACGAAAACCACATGACGTCACTGATAAGCTGATAAGCCTAATGCCAGCTATTCTGACGCCCTTCACCGCCTTGACTGCCGCCCGACATGCAAACCATGCAAATCCAGCGGGCCGCATTCCAAGCGTACTTGCGGTACTTGTACCGTCACACATGGAGCGATCCCAACGTGCAGACTGGGGCAGATGCCCTTCACTCAGCGATATCAGGTGCTAATCGATGTGTAGATTTATTGATGCGATAGTTCATTCAGATACACAGAATAAGATGATCTAGGATATTAGCTCCTAGAAGAATTCAGTGACGCTGACAACCTATATACTTGCTGCTGTATTGCCGTATTGCGCCCCGGTAACGATTGTATCAGCCGTACCTCGTTCCTGCGCGGAGTGCTGTGTTTGTTTTGCTCTCCGTGACCAATCAGACGCCGGACCCGCCCGAGGCTGTTCCCATAACCTCAACTCAGCAAAACATAAACAACTCTTCTCTACTCGACCTCATCGCCCCGGCTTCCCTGGCTTGTTGACAACGCCGCTTTTGTTGACGATTCATTCCGTACGTTCATCATGGACGCGAAGGTACGCAAATAATTCTCTTGTTCTGCCTAGGGTTTTCACTGGCAATTGTACCTGGAAACTTGTCGCCGCGCAACCAAGGGAGCCTATACTCCTCAAGCCTGTACTCAACACGTCAGCTTCAACGAACAACCCAGACTAATTGAGACTAAAGCCACAGAGAATACGTGTCCGTGGGGACGAGAATGTTCCCCCTTCCTCTTTTCACGCCAACAAAACGATTCACCAGCGGAACAAGTCAACATCAGCACTGAATACTGTCACGCAGGGCGTGAACAACAACAACAACAACAACCGGCGGGCCTTTGGAGATGTGAGCAACGTGAAAGACATTTCACGCACCACGCGGGATGACTCTGCTCTTGCGAAGAAACCGGCTTTGGAGAATAAACCTGTTCTGTCGCAACCTGCTCAGCGCCCAGTGTCAATGTCCGGACTGAAAGGGCTTCTCAACAATGTCGCTACGAAGCCTGTCAATCCCGCTGGTAAAGCACAGCCTATCAAGGTAGCTAAACGCAACAACGCTGTATTCCGTGACCACCTTGAACCCGTTGCGGAAACAGAACCATCTCAGGAAGTTCCCACTACCCGCTCTGTTCGTGTACATGATGCATCTGCTGTTGAAAATGTAAGGATTACCACTGGAGAGAGTGATGTGAAGGAGGAAGTTGAGGAACGAAAGATTCAATCGAGTGATCGGGTCCAAACACGCGAGCTGGATAGTTATCAGCGTATGGTCCGAGCCTCCATGCCTAACTCAGATACAACCATTTCCGATGATGAGGAGGCGAAGACGGCTATTGAAGCGGCCGTTAATTATCGTCATGAGCCCGAGGAGTGGTGGGAGTATGAAGATGAAGATAGCTTCAACATCCCTCCCCTTCATGCCCGGTCTGACAACACTACCGGGGGGACTTCTACTGTAGTCTACCCCACATTCAACCCAGTTGTCAAGCGTGAGCTTCTCAAAGCTAAGAAGCTTGTTGAGGATACGCGTACCGAAGATGAGATTATCGAAGACTTCTACGACTCGAGTATGGTCGCAGAGTACACTTCAGAGATCTTCTTTCACTTACGTTCCCAAGAGGTAAGTCTTGTTCCGTGGTAAACACCATGTCCAGATAAAGCTTACCCGTTGATTTGGAACTAACCTTATTCTCCTAACAATAGATTAATCTGCTCCCTACTGCCGACTACATGAATTCCCAGAATGAACTTCAATGGTCAATGAGAGCAGTCCTCATGGATTGGCTCGTCCAAGTGCATTTCCGCTTCGCTCTGCTCCCAGAGACCCTTTTCCTATGCGTGAACTTTATCGACCGATTTCTTTCAAACAAAATCATATCGTTGGGGAAGCTACAGCTTGTGGGAGCCACAGCTCTTTTCATCGCTTCCAAATACGAGGAGATCCAGCCTCCTTCAGTCAGCGAAATCGTCTACATGGTCGACGGTGGCTACACCGCTGATGAAATCCTGAAGGCTGAGCGTTTCATGCTAAACATTCTTAACTTCGACTTGGGATGGCCTGGTCCCATGAGCTTCCTTCGCCGTATCAGCAAGGCAGATGACTATGACCTCGAGACTCGTACAGTTGCCAAGTACTTCCTTGAGCTAACTATAATGGATGAGCGTTTTGTGTCCACGCCCCCGAGCTATTCATCTGCGGGTGCTCATTGCCTGGCACGTCTGATGCTCCAAAAGGGAGTTTGGGTCAGTCTCTACATTGATATCACTTTGGGGTTGAACTAACATTTTCGATCAACTAGACTCCCGCGCACGCTTACTACAGTGGTTACATCTATTCCCAACTTACTCAAGTCATGGAGATCATGCTTGAATGCTGTATGGACCCCCAGCGTCACCACCAGGCAATTCACGAGAAGTACCTTGACCGTCGTTTCAAGCGCGCTTCCTTATTCGTCGACAACGAAATCCGTGCCGGCTTCACTCTTTCAAATGCGGTCCCTCTTACTGACCCTGGTCGCTTAGAGGAGACTGAAAACTTTTGAAACTTTTTCTTCTTGACTCATATGGCAAGCTAATGATTATCCTCGCTTGTCTGCTACGAATACCCAAACACTCATTGACCTGTTTCCTCGTCTTGCATGTCATTATTCTGCTTTATGGGAGCCATCTTACTTAGGGAGTAATAGGGGGTATATGGGGGAAGGCCGGCGTTTTCAGTTCTTTTAGCTTTCGCGACGGGACTTTATTTCCCTATTTTCTTTCAAATCATGATTCCGAGACGACTTAACGCCATTTTCCGAACGGGGAGTTTCAGTGTCGGAAGGCGTTGGTCTCCTTTCTCTCGGCGTCTATTCACTTTTCTCGATTATTATTTTCCTTGATCATACATACCGCGACGAGAATCCTGAATTTCACTTTCTGTCTGCTGTGTCTGTTTGCAGAAGCCCGCAATTATTGCCTTAATGACTTCCTATCTGTCCTCCTGTTGCAAATGAAGCCCTCGATGCATGGCCAAGGCTGCTCAGCTGGTTTTGACTCTTTCTATTGTTCTCATTTGCTTATTGGTAGGTGATAGCTATTGCTAGGGAGATATTGCATATGAGAACACTCTTAGGTAAATGATTATGGTCCTTGATTCTTCATCTTCGAAGTCGTATTGTGGAATTTTCATTTCTCATGAGTATAAGACGTCAACCCCTAGTTATGATCTATTGACCGAGTGACAATGATCACTGATCTAGCCCGTTAAACTCTATTAACCGTTTCACGGCCTCAATGACCCGGTCTGAAACGCCACTACCTGGCCCAATTCCAGGATTATCTATTCGTTCCGCAAGGGCTTCGTCTAACATGGTGCGCAATCGCGAAACAAGCACGCCAATCCGAGCCCAACCACGTAGCCGGAGCCAGCCGTCTACAACAAGACCTCTGCCCATTGTATCGAGGGTGATGGAGCCGCAGAAGAGCAGGAGGGAATAAGCATTGAAGGCTGGAAAGCCAAGTAGTGTCAGCACAGCAAATGAATGAGATTGGAAAGGGCCAAAACTGGATTCGTGAGACTTACGAGTGAGATCACGAATGAAAACCTTACTGGTAGCCATTTTGGTGAAATAGCTCAGATACGCTGAAGCATTCGGATAGCCTTGAGCCGAAAAGAGGATTGAGCTGGGATGAATGAAAACACGGCCGTTCTCCTGATTGAAATATTTGATCGTGCGTGCATCCGGGTCTACCTCAACCGTACCAGTGACGGAACTTGCAAATTTTTTGTCTGGGAATGAGATTTGGGCGACTTGTGGCTGAAAAGCACCCGCGACGAGAGCACGAAGGAGATTCCGGTTCCCACCGTTGCGGTTCCATGCATTTGCGCCATCCGCGTATTCAACTGGCAGGATACCGGAATCTTTAAGGGAAGTGACGAATTGGGCCCTATTCGAAGAGATATCACGCAGAGTCTGGAAAGACAGGAAGTTTCCGACACACCATGATTGTGTTTGCCAGTACCCTTGAGTGCGAGCCTTCTCGGCCCAAGTTTGATAGGCTACGAGGTCCGTGAGAAGATCACCTTCGCCTGGGCGAGAGAAGCTTGATTTTGCGGCATCTGCTTCCTCGCGCTTCTCACGTGGTGAAACAAAGGGGCTCTTCACTGTGAGAATGGCTGCAATTGTGAGGCAAGATTCCATACAGCCGAAAATCGAGCCAAAAATCATAAGCTTGGCGCATCGCAAGTCCGCAGGAATCATGGCGAGGTAGCGACCCAAGGCTGTGAGTCGGCTATGATCCAGGGCTCCTACTCTATGCAAGAAGTTAAGGGCACCTTCAACAGCCATGCTCTCTGGCGGGGTAATTGTGTTCGCTAGGAATTTGGCCACGTCGTCCATGCCCCTCATGGATTTGACAGATAAACACAATTGTTCTAAGGGTACGCGACGGATTTCAGGGTCTGGTCTTTGCGCCATATTAGACTCGGCTTTGCGAGTGTAGAGCTTGTAGCAGGTACCCGCGCGGACACGACCAGCACGGCCACGCCGTTGCTTGCATGCAGCTTGCGATGCCCACACCTCTAATAGACGAACCATATTATCCTTTGGATCATAGCTAGTCTCCTTGACTCGACCAGTATCAATGACGGCAACAACATCTTCAATGGTAATAGAAGTTTCGGCCACGTTCGTAGCGGCGATGACCTTCCGTTTACCTTTGGGTGGACTTTGGAATACGCGGCGCTGCTCTGCCGGGAGCAAAGATGCATGTAATGGCAATGGATGCATATTAGGAATTCTCTTCACGGCTGTCAGGCACCTTTCGATTTCCAACGTTCCGGGCAAGAATATCAGGATTCCACCTGGATGGTCTCTTAACTGAGAGTCGATGTAGTGAACAGTAGTCGCAATCAAGTCGTAGTTGATCCCCATGCCAACGCTTCTGAGTGCCTTGCCCAGTGACTCCTCACCACGTGGAACATCGGCTTCCTCGTCGTCGAACTCGCCTAGCTCAGGAGCAAATCCAGTGTCGCGGATAACGTCGTCAAGATAGTAATCTTGCACAGGGAATGTCCGACCAGGGATGTTGACAAGGCCAACTGATTTCGAACCACCAAAGTAATTCATGAAAACTTCAGCATCCAAAGTAGCACTCATAAGGATAACCTTAAGATCCTTGCGATACTTAAGGACATCCCGCAGCAGAGCCAGAAGGAAGTCGGTGTCCAGACTTCGCTCGTGTACCTCATCAACCACGACATGAGAGACATCCGCCAAGGAACTTGCAACGTTACCATCGGCATCACCCCCGGACTGTATACGCCGAAGTAAAACACCAGTCGTCACAAAGGTGATTTTCGTTGTTCCTTGTTTGGCTTTTGATTCGCCACGAATGATATACCCAACTTCATCACCTACGCTTGCGCAGCGCTCATCACTAACTCTGTCGGCAAGGCCCAGAGCAGAAATTCGGCGGGGCTGAGTACAAACTATGTTTGCAGCTCCCCCAAGACCACGTTTGATCATGTCATCTAGAACGAACTGTACAGACTGAGTACTCTTTCCACTACCAGTCTCACCAGATATGATGGTGACCTGGTGGGAGTTGACCGCATGAATAATAGCCTCTTGCGTGTTCCAAGCCGGGAGTGACTGTCTTTTACGCGACATCTCCACCTGAGCTGCGCTGTTCTGTTTTGCCTCCCATGCTTCGCGTATAGCTACGCTTTGTGGAGAATCGGGCTTCCAGTCAATACCTCGGCGTTGCTTACGAGAGGAGCGGAGAGGTATTTCATGGGTTTTAGGTCCTGAAGAGGTTGTGACGGCAGAAATCTCACGAAGCCTACCTGGGTTCTCCATGATATCGGGCAAGTTCATCTCGAGCCAATCCAATATATTGAAGATCATAGGTTCTCCAGAGAAGTTCTCTTCAGCATGTTGGACAGCTCGGCGAATTGCACTTAGCCGAATGTATGCTGGGATTCCTTTGGCCTGAATCGATATGATTGGAGGCGCTGTAGGGTAATGCGTTGACGGTTCTTGAAAGCGGAAAATCGTGTTTTCAGGGATCTCAGATGCTTCACTTTTAATCTCGCAAACTCTTGCAGAGACACGAGAGTATTGATCCCCAAAGATGGCATCCAAGGTATCTTGCTCTTCCGCCCAGGCTTCAGGAATCCCCTCTGCGATGGATCTTGACGTAAAATCAGAGCCATGCGCTAAAGTGCCCTGTAAATGCTCGGCAGCAGCAAGTTCATCCCCGCCTTTGTTATCTAGGACTTGACTGCACAGATTGGCGGGGTATCCCACCGCTGCAAGTCGCTTGAGCTTTGCCTCTCGAGCGAGGTCCCCAGTTCCAAGAGTGACACCAGCTGAATAATTCTCTGGTAGAGACCACCGAGGAAGATCATCCTCTGGAACATAGACCAGGAGCCATTCTAAAACCTCTTCGCGATCTTTGCACTCCGTCACAGCTTCTTCGACGTGGCTGCGGCGGAACCCCAGTTTTGTTAATTCCTCAACTATTGCTTTTTGATCATTATAGGGAATCTTGACGGAATGGGGATTCCAGATGGTATGTTGGCGCAATAGTCCCTCAATATCACGACGAATGCGCGCGCCCATATCCACCTTTGGCGCTTGGGACCAAATGCGTTTGCTCATATTATCTCCACCACCAAGCCCGAGATCAGTTGAAGAGACCTTCTCCTTTGCTTGTGCCTTCTCACGTTCAGCCCGTTTCTTTTCCACATCGAGTGCAGCGCTTTCCCGCTCCTGTTTGGCCAGGAATGGGTCGGCCTCGTAAAACCAGCCTTTGCCAGCTTTGGTATCAGCTGTTTTTATTTCTGCGAAATCTTCTTTCCAAAGCTTCTTGTATGTTGGCGGGAGCATCATGTGGATATTGCGCATGTTGCAAACACGAAAAAGCCCGAAGGCCGCTGCAAAGTGTCGGGCCTCTAGAGCGGTGGGTTGCAGTGCTAATTGTTTGTGTGATTCGGGGACTCTCATAGGAGGCAGGACAATCAATTCTCTGGTCTTGGGATCTACTTTCTTGAGAGTCACAGTGGATACGAAGCGGCCGGCGGTTTGTATCTGAACAAGAAAGTATTGGTGTCAATTAGCGTCTTCTTTAGGAGGGGTATACATATTAGAATCCCAAGGAGCCTATACTAACCATACTATATTCTGGCTTCTCCCATTTTTGTTTTTGACAATGCTCAGACAGCATGTTGACAGGCAGTTTGCCTGTCCACGAGGCGCCACCAATAACTTCCTTCGCACTTGGCTTCTTGGGCTCCTCTGGTGGAGGCTTCAAGTCCTTGTTTTCAGCTGCAGCCTTTGCCTGCTTAGTCCCTGGCTTGGGGCCAGGGCCCGTACGGGCGTCAGACTTCTTTTTGGGCGGCATTGTGGTGGCGGGATGGACTGCGGAATCGCACCGGGGTCTTTTTCTGGGAGTGCCGCACTAAACCAAACAGGGATTTTTGCGGGGAACGCCAAACTAAACGATCGTGACTCTCCAAACGCTTTAAACGCTTCTTTCCACTTCGTTTCGTTTGCACTGAGGCAGTGCTGACGCTCTAACCTATAATACAATGGAGGCAGACCGACCTCTAGAAATCTCAGAGCCCCCCAGCACCCAACCCAGCACTGCGCAGAAGAGAAACGCATGTGAGATACCGTTCTAACAAATCCTCGACAACTAGGAAGCTAAATGATTGTCCCTTTGAATCCTAGTTACAGAGCTTCTTTCGTCTCGAAATAAGCAGTCCAAGCCCGATTCTCAGTCATCTGGTCGAGTTCCTGCACGCAAGAGCAAGATTTCGTCCCAAGCCCTCAATGGACTAGGCGCCTATATCAAGAACCCCGAATCCTTCCCCAAGGATGTAGTAGTTTATCATAACGATCACTTCGTTGCAATACATGACAAGTACCCAAAGTCGTCTCTACACTTGCTCCTCCTACCCCGAGACCCGACAAAAACCCGCCTACATCCATTCGAAGCCTTTGAAGACCCCGAGTTTTTGGCGAAGGTCAAGGAAGAGGCGCACGAGCTCCAAAAGCTCGCCGCGAACGAGTTACGCCGCATGTATTCCAAAGAGTCAGTCCAAGAGCAAGGTAGGGAAGCTGCGCTGAGTGCTATTTCACCGCCAGACGAATTGCCCGTAGGAAGAGATTGGGAGAAGGAAATACAGTGCGGAGTACACGCCGTTCCTTCTATGAACGACCTCCACATCCACGTCATTGCGGTCGATCGTCATAGCGATTGCATGAAGCACCGAAAACACTATAACAGCTTTGCGACCTCTTTTTTCGTGCCCCTTGAGGATTTCCCTTTGGCAAAGGATGATCCGCGACGAGACCCAACGCGCGAGGGGTACTTGAAGCAGGATCTTATTTGCTGGCGCTGTGGGAGAAAATTTGGGAATGATTTTGCGAGTCTGAAGAAGCACCTTAAGGAGGAGTTTGGAGTGTGGAAGAAGCTTTGAAATAAATGTAATGATCATTGATGTACGCATACATCCACGCCATGCAAAAAAAAAAAAGAATCAGTTGTTTTGGGGTTGTAATAATTTAACAGACTTCCGCAAGCTTCCAAGCAGTAAAGCTTATATGCAGTCCAAGACTCCTAAATTGTACACATTCAGGCGAAGACAAAAGACCGAAGGCGCATTTCCAGCAACTATCAGCGATCTGAATCCTTTTTGAAACCTGGTCCTCGGCTAAAACCCTTGTACCTCTCCATCATCCACTGATACACCGTGCATTCTACCCCAATACTTCTTACATTTATGCGCGAGTGGCCTTCTTGCCACCGCCCTTCACCTTCCGAGCCTCGGGGCGGTTGATGTGGTGGGAGGGGATCCAATCGGCGTTGTAGGTGGAAGCGGAGGAAACGGCAGGGCTTGGACTATCCTCAGCAGCCTCGACACGCTTAGCCCCAGGAGCACGCTTCTCGCTAGACTTGCCAGACTTGCGCTTCTGGGGGAAGTAAGGAGCAACCCAAACGGTGTAGAAGAAGTAAACAACGCCAAAGAAGGAAGCCAAGAGGAAGACGTAAAGGAAGATACTATTGAGCCTCGTTAGTCAACGATCAATCCATGGTAATTGTTCGAGAGGCGGTCTTACATCTGGGGGTCGAAGATGCTGGTATCGGCCTCCACCACGCTCACAGTGCCATTGAAGGCCTGGAGGGTGAAGAAGTTGCCCTCACTGTCAGACAGGATGCCTGCAATGTTGAGACGAAGATCCTGGGGGTGCATCTCCGTGGTAAAGCTGTAGCTGACGGAGTCCTGCGACTTGGCAGGAATCTCGATGCCATAACGCGCAGCAGTCAGGTTGCGAACAACCTTGCTGTCCTCGCTCAGATCCCACAGACTGGCGCCGAGGATGTTGAGAGTGACCGGGTTGGGCTCATCATTGGTGAAAGAAATCAGGGCCTCGGTTGGGTGGCCATTGATGAGCTTGACACCAAAGATCTCAGACTGGGGGAAAGCAGTGTGCACCTTGACGGCGAGATTCGAGGGGACAGCTTCGACGGACTTGTCATCCTACACGCAGAACAAGAATCACGGTCAGTCAATTGAGCCCATGGATGGAAACGGGTCACGCGAAGTGATCTCGATCGCATTGGGGGTCAATGGCAAGGACTTACAGCGGCCAAACCGGTGCCGACAAAGGCCTGAAGCGAGAGTAAAGCCAGAGAGAGGAATCCGAAACGAGGCATCTTGACAAACGCGATGAATGGAGCAAGGGTATAGAAGAGAGAGAGTGTGTGTAGGGGTGATCACACGTTGCAATTTAGGAAGGTCCACTTTTCGCCGGGGAAAGGATGACTCAGCCAACCAACGAGTCCAGCAGTTTGAACTTTTTTTTTGCTGCTGGACAGGAAGACAAGTATAAGAGCTCTGCTGAGGATTTTATTATTCTAGATCCGTCAGGTCAAAAGGAAGAGCTATTCCTCTCATATATTTCACCTCCCTCCTATATATCTTCTCCCCAGAGGAAGCGACTCGCAAAACCACGCCATTGACTTGGCAGTTCCCCGTCGAATTTTAGTGACTTTGATAGCGTTGATCGCGCCGAGTTCCTTCTGAAACTCTATCTACCAGCTCCTTCCTTGTCTTCTCACACCACTCCCACTTTCCCTCCAATAGCCATCATGGACGTCTCACCGTTCCTAGATCGCTATCGTGAGCTGAATTCTCTTGATCAGCAGAAAAACCAGCTCATTGAAGTATTTCTTCCTCGATCCCTTTTTCCGCACGGACTGGCGCTAAATCCATCTGCTCATAACAGGAACTCCTCCAACGGGTCGCCTCCCTCGAAGAAGACTTTAAGCAGGAAAAATTAGATCATGCACGCGAGACCCGATTCAATCGAGATATTCAGCTTCACGAGATGGAGCTGATGCAGCAAATCTCCCAAATAAAAACCATCATGGTGAGCGGTGGCCCCGGATCTGCGCAGCCAGGACAAACACTGATTTGGGGGTTGGCTTTCATAGGCGCGTGAACCCTTCGTGGTTGTGCTCTTGGATGGCGAGGGCTCATTCTTCAAGGATGACTTGCTACAGCTTGGTGAAGAGGGTGGTCGCAGCGCTGCGACACAATTGTACAGCGGCCTCCACTCATACTTGCTGAAGCATCTGCCCAGTATTAGTTCGCCGAAAATAATGATCAAGATATATCTCAACGTCAAGGCCTTCGGGGATCTTTGTGTCCGAGGTGGTTTTCTCTCAGAACCCGCGGTATTGCATGATTTCATCCGAGGCTTCAATGAGACGATTTCGTTTTCGGAGATTGTTGACATTGGATCTGGCAAGAACAGGGCCAGCGATAAAATTCAAGGTGAGTGTGGAAACCCCTCTCTTCCAAGTTGTCCCATGCGTGGAGCCCCACGAGCTAATTGTCTTTCATTTCTCCCTTGCAGAGACGTTTCAAGTCTTCCTTTACAACTGCCATTGCCATCAAATCTTTCTGGGATGCGCTTCAAATAGTGAATACGCTCGGTTCCTTGAAGAAACACTAAAAGAGGGCGACCTTACCGGTCGGATTTCGCTCGTGGAAGGAATTCCCTTCGAAAAGGAATTGGATTCGGTAAAGGGTTCATATCGGATTGCTAGATTTCCAGAAGTCTTCCGATTCTCAAAAATGGCTGCACCCGCATATGTGGCTCCGTGGAAGACAACTTTACCAGCTCGGTCATTGCTTACACCGTCGCCGTCTCAGCAACTCCAGAATGTTCCTTCTTTGTCTCGTACATCTACTAATACGAGCGCCTCGGGCGCTGGTGCGCCTTCATCTGTCCCAACATTCAATAAGAACTCCGGATCACCGGACTTCCAGACTGTCCGCTCTAAGACAAATGGGACAACACCTTCCAAAACAGTCGAGCGGAACAAATATGGTCAGCGCGTGGATCGTTTGGATTTCAAGAGCATTCCTCGTGATGATCTGAACAAATTGAAGAAGTTAAAGCTGTGCAACTATTACTTTCTCCTCGGAGAATGTCCCAATGAGGAGAACTGTTACCATGACCATGATCGGAAATTGACCCGACAGGAGCTTCATATCCTTTCTGCTATTGCACGCATGACACCTTGTCGCTTTGGACTGGAGTGTGACGATCCAGATTGCATCTACGGACATCGTTGCCCTCAAAGCGAGCCAGGAAAAAAGACTTGCTTCCGTGGTGACACCTGCCGTTTCGAGCCCGTTGCACATGGGATAGACACCAACATCGTCAAAGTAACAAAGATCTAAACTTATCGATCTTTGACCCTCTTACTGTGTGCGTTATTTCCGGGTTCACATATGTTATTTTTACGAGATTATACTCTTATCGTCGTTGGGCGCGGATGGTGATAAAAAAAAGATTTGATCTGTTATTTCAGTGTGCTGAGGGTCATTTGCATTATTAAAACTGCCGTCTGATAGTCGTCTTTGCACTTACTTGGGGGTTTCGGGTGGGCCTGGGGTTACAATTCGGGGTTATTAAGAGCTCACTGGACATTATTGCGTGGATTGAAACCTTTTCGGATTTGGAGTCGCAGGGCGCATGGAATGGGCTTGTTTATGACTTGATCTATCTTTATCTATCAAAGGTCTCAGTAAGGCAGGCAAAAGATGTCAAAAGGGACGGTAGCCAGGAATATTCATGATATCTATACATAGTTCTCCAAATAATGTACTAGTAATCATACAAGTAATTGTACGATTAAGAATACTTGATGCGTCGGGAATTTCTTCAGATTTGCGCTTTTTCAGTGTCAAAATTCTTGTCATGGTTCGTGTAAGGTTTCGCGATTAGGTCTTGATCGTAGTGCCCGCAATAGAAAATCGCCTCTCCCAGCCTAAACAGTCCCCTTGGCCACAACTATCTTCAAGAACCATAGCACTCGGGTCACGTAGATGAACACAAGGAATCCCGTATTCTTTGATGCAGCAGGTAAATGGTCGAGATGAGAGTTTTACCATTGGCGAGTGTGAATTTTGCGCCGAAGCTGCCTCCGCGGCTGTTTTACACTCTTCCAAGTTCCCCCAAAGAATGAAAAGCTTTTCGCGAAGATTATTCAGACAGTTTTTGTCACGACGAAGGCTGCCAAAAAAGGGATTTGTTAGAATGGGCTTGACAAATGGGTTACACAGTCCAACTCACTCAGAGGGATTGAGGTCGAGTAGATGTTCCCCTTCCGGGCCAGACACGAAGACTTTCATCTGCTCGCGCTGCTGCTGCTTATTGATGACAGGGTCAGTTCCCTCCAGGAGAAGGCAGAAACGCCATTCCCATGATGCATGTTCGTACTCATCAGTGTCCATGTCATCATTGCCCCGGTGAAGGATGGACTTGTTTGGTACTTTGACTGCAAAATCTTCCAACTTCGGGGGGAAATAATCGACCACAATAGCTTGCATCAGGTAGGAAACATTCTGGAATGGCAGCTTGTACGTGGCACCACCCGGCGGATTGTTGATATGTGTGTCAGCAGATATAATTGATTCTAGAGAACGAAGAGGAATGCCGTTATTTGGGTATCTGACTGCAGGTCCTGGGTTAGCCTTCTGGACACAATGAATTTCTGAACAGGTGTACTTACCATTTTCGTTTGATTTTACCCGAGAAGACGTGGTAGGTAACCTTGGCTGACTTTCTTCTATCTTTTCATTCTTCTGTTGCCCCGCAGCCTTCTTTGACTTTGCAGACCTTGACTGCTCTTTATCTTCCTCTTTCGGCCTGCCATGGATTTTCCAGTATTCTTTGCGCCGTTCCATGAGTTCTTGAGCTTTCTCATCATAATTATCAGATATTCTCTTGATGTGGACTTTGTCAGGATATTTCCTGTCCGTGGAAACGGAAAACTCCATTCCATTAAAGCTATTGAACTTGGGCCGCACGTATGTAAGGAGGACAAAATTCCCCGGTCTGACATGTTCTCGTGCGTAGGAAGCGTGCGGCTCCCACAACGTCACTTGAACGGACATTTTACCCCAGGGGCCTGGCCATTTTTTAGCATATTTTCCAGTAAGATATCCATGGGGATCTCCTTCTCTTCCAGTTTCACTATCTTCCTCTGCAAAGTCGTTCAGTGACTCATGGGAGGTGTAGTCGGTTATCCAGAGAATTACTTTGTCACTATCGAAGTCGCTGTCCTTCACCACCTGCCCGATGAATTGACCAAAGCGGCCTACCTCTGCATCTTTAACAAGAGTGAATGAGTGATAGCCTTTTTGAGAAGCAGTAGAAGATTGCTCTGCTTGAGCTTGAACTCGCTGAAGCGAAGTGGAATTCGGTACTGAATCGCTGTCTGGCTCCTGAACCTTAGCTTCTGGATTTGTTAAAATTGCAGACACTGCTCTTTTCTCTAGCGGCGAAGGATCGATAGGGATAGGTCCTGAAATGAGATCCGGATCGGCACTAGGATCTTTGTTTGATCGATAAATGGACCATGGAACTTTATCCTGGCTATATACCACGCCCAGTCTCTCGCCTCTGTAGTCGTTGATCTGCAAGAAGTAATGAGCCCGGGACTTAACTACTCTCGCACCCGCAAGACAATCAATGAGGCAAGTCTTACCTTTAAGTTCTGGAGAAGGATCACATCATTGAGGCGAACGGCAGGAAGGGCACTCTCGTCGTCGTGGAAATATTTGATTTTGAGGCCATTAGCCCACGTTCGAGTATCCCATCGCGAGTCTCTGATGGTGAAGGTAATGCATGACGACGTCCCTCTAGTACGGAAAAGATCCAAATGATCGACCACAAGACCAGCTACACTGATAGGCCTGCGCTTCGTAGTCAGCGCGGTGGCGATATCCACCAGGGGTGGTGGTGGTTCAGCCATGGCCAGTCAGGGGGGTTGAAAGGAGGCAAAGAGCAGCTGATATGTTGCAATATCTTTCAAATTCTTAGATAGAACCAATTCCAAAAATTGAAGACAAGAATAGCAACGAAAATGAAGTATTGCTGCTTGCTCAAAGAGCTATTATCACTGCCGGGTATTCAAGGCGCCGTAACCCGCACGTCAACGAAGGCAAACGATTTGAAAGGGATTGGGCGGAGATTTATCATCGAACCACTGCAGCAAATAACATAATGGATCCCGCCAGAGTCATTGTCTCCTGGCCTGCAAACAATCGTGGAAGTCGAGGTAAATACTGGCCGTGTCACATGATTCCTCCCCCTCCTTCCACACACGAATCCTTTCTTCTTCCGCCCCCCCACATCTCCCTCCTTCCTCTCTTCTACCAAAACAGCGCGCCCTCACTCTCCCATCCTCCCCCCTCTTACTTTTCTTGATAATTTGCGGCGCGCTTACTCCTCTCACATTCTCCAACATGGCGGAACGTTACATCCCAGAGCACCGCCGAACCCAGTTCAAGGCCAGAAACCAGTTCAAGCCCGATGAGCTCCGCCGTCGTCGTGAAGAGCAGCAAGTCGAAATTCGAAAGCAGAAGCGTGAAGAGAACCTCGCCAAGCGACGTGGTATCCAGACTCGGGATGGTGGTATTGGCGTTGGCGATGGCGCAGCAGTCGACGAGTCCGACGACGAGGCAGGCCAGATTGAATCAGAGGTAAGCATTTTTGGGATTGCGTTTTTGCTCCCTCAACTTTCTACACTACATTCCAGTTCTGTGGCTCGATGTTGATGGCTGTGTTGCCCTTCTTGACCTCCCTGTTCCCTTCACTCATTCTTTGTTTTCATGATGCGTTCATCAACATGGAAATTTTTCACCGCCCTGTTGCCATGGG